>PVIW01000543.1:201528-331975 GCA_004026585.1 Noctilio leporinus
CCTTTATCAGCTCTATGATCTGGCTACAATGAGTTTTTTTTTTTTTTTTTTTACTTTTAGTTACAAAGACTTAGGCACTAAAACATTCATTTTAGGGTTATAACTTCAGGAAAAATATTAATGTGTCTTAGAAGTCAGACCTTTCATCTTGATCTATAGTGTTGTGACTTATCTAAAATCAAACACTTGGGCTGAGTCACCTGATCAAGTTCGGTGCTACTTCATACCCACACAGAAGTGAATTAGCCAGAATATTATTCAAAATTACTTTAACTTCCTAATCTTAGGGAAACTGACAATCTATTTTTTATCCAATGTCTAGGCCTCACCACCTTACTATACAGCTCAGTGGTTATTACCTGACAAGTGCACTGAAGGCCATGTCTGAAGTCAAACCCTGGGAAAAAGTTAACCTGTGTTTACAGATAGAATTATTGCTTTCTTAAGGTAGATATTATGTGTCAAATTAATGCTATATGACTGAACCAGAAGGTGTAACATGTGTTTAATAAAAGAGAAAACAGAAGAAAAAAGGCACTAGAATATTTGTTGCAAGATATTAAAACTGAAGGATGTAATGAAGTTAAAGATAAATCGGAGTTGTGCTTTTATGGTGGGCTCCATATCCCTGTCGTTTTTTGTTTTGTTTTGTTTTGTTTTACTTAATTTTATTTCCATACAAACTAATAATACAGAGAGAAGATATAGCAAAATGCTTGAAGTGGCTCAATTTAATGGGAGGGAAAATTAGTCTGGGATTAAGTGCCATCCAGGGTTTTCATTCTGTTTTTCCTATTAAGTACTCATGTGGCCTTGGGCAAGTCATACACTCTTTCCAGGTCATGTTCCATACATAAGAAAGTTTGACCCCCACAGTTTCAGGAGCTGTAAAATTCTGTCCACAGACCCTATACAAAATTCAGGGTTTCCCTTGTAGTCCTCTTTTCCCCCTGGCTTGCAACCTGGTTAGGTGCCCTGGCAGAAAATCGAACCAACGACCTTTGGGTTCACAGGCTGGCCAATGATTTTTAAGTTAGTAGCCAGTGTAAAGCCAGACTGAAAGCAGATGATGTCTTCACGATGTATCTTTAAGACCTGGCAGGTCATGTGAAGAAAGGAAACTGACATTGATAATGGCAGTCTCGAGTAAAATGGCATTACCTCTCCAGAACACTTGGCTGTGTTTAGAAAACTGAAGATGAGTAAGCTTTATCTCCAGGCTGCTGAGGACAAGTCATTGTTTCCACCTGTTATCCTGACAGCCTTTCCAGACATACCCTAGAGAGAGGCCTTGTACTCATAAGTTGAAGCTCTTACTGTTTTTAATAGTGAAACATTGGAAATAATTAAAATATCCACCAGTAGTGGAATAGATGAATAAATGAAATACTATTCAGCAGCTAAAGTGAATATATTGGATCTACATATTTCAACATAAAAAGATTTCCAAGAACATTGTGCGAAAAAGCAATGTGATCCGAATTATAAAAATATTTAAAACATGTCATTAGCATGCTTTCCGCTGAGAGGAAGAGAGGGAAAAGGAATTTGAAAGGAGTTCAAGAGAGACAATAAACAAATGATAATGCAAGTCAAATTGTACGATTTGAGAACAACTAGTGAAATAAGGAAAAATCCGAAGTTTTGCCACTTCACAATTTTTTAATAATAAGCAATGTCCTTATCAATTTTAAACTCATGAATTTAGCTGCCCCTGTGTCTGACATGTAAATCTACACTTTTCTAGCTCTTCCTTTGAAAACTCAATTTCTGCTCTGCCATATTACTGTCTAAAAATATGTGCCATGAGGATTAAAACCATAACAACACAACTGACTAATTATTTTTGGAACTCATTTGATTTTGAGTTTTTTGGAATTTATATTTCTATGGAAACCAAAGTGGACCCAAAACTGCACAATAAATAAGACTGTTTCAAACAATGGACAAAGCCTCATCCCTAGGGGCACTTACGGCCTCAGCCCCAGTGACAGAAAACAGCTCACAGCAAGCCGCGTGGGAACAGATCCTAGATTGGGGGTGAGGTTGGGGGCAGGGAGAGTAACACGATAGTTTCTTGGAATAGGTGGATTTTCCAGATAATTCTGAAGGGAAGAAGGCAAAGGACCAACTCTTTGACGGAATGCTGTTCTATATGCCAAAGTTTATGGGGAAAAGAGTTATAAAGACTAGTGTGGACGATTGGCAAAAGAAGCAGTAAGGATATTTATAAAGTGTGGACAGAGCCCGAGGCCTTGGAACTCCGCGGGCACCTTCACTGAGGCTGGGCCCAGGCTGTGTGGGGAACATGGTAAGAGCAGAGGGAAGAGCAGGCCCAGTTAAGGTCTAGGTGGGTGCTGCATTTTCAATGAAAAAGATAAGTAGATAAATGCCCTCACTAGAGCAAAAGAGAGCACATTTTCTTAACGGGGCCAGAGTTTTGTGATGGCGTGTGAGTGTAAGGAGAAGGCTAGAACGGAACTGCCAATTTTGTGAATGACCATGAGGTAAATGCTGTGTGAAGGGAAGAGAGGAAGTGTGAGGAAGGTGCCAAAGATATAGCAGGACAGCAAACGGGATGAAAATAAAGAACTCAGTATTCAAGGGCCATTAATTCTATGACCAAAAAAGCACATACATATTTGCGGCTTTACCAAAATACGAAACTTGAAACAGTCAAGTTCTGCCCCCTAGAAGTGGCGGTTTGAAACATTGACCCTTGGTCTGTCTTTCTTTGGAAAGCTTGATAAGGCCTTCGGGTTCTGAAAGCGTTTGGAAAGCAGCAGCATCTCCTTCTAAGAAACAGCTTGCTCACAGAGCTTCCATCTGAACAAACAAGCTGCAATCACAGGATGCTACGGAAGAGCAGAATCATTAGGGTGCTTGGTGAGTTTCTGGTTTCCCCAGAAACCAGCAAACAGCCTTGCTTTGAGTCTACTGCCAAGAGCCCGTGTTCTGGGTTGCGCAGGAGCTCTTGGGGAGGGCGTGGCTGGGGGCGGACGAACCTCCTGAGCCTGCACATCTGGCCAAACAAGGAGCTGCCTGTTCTTCATCTTCCACAGTCGGCAACAGGCAGCTCATCATCACACTTCCAGGGCGCTGTCCTGCAGGACCTTCTATCCAAGTTCACTGGAGGACTCTGCAGCCAGCCACCCTGCGCATCCCGTTTTCACAGAACAGACGCTTAGAGGAAGAATGCGCCCCAAGCTGCTGTTCTCTTCCCCCTCTCAATAAGACTTTACAGGGTTAGGCATGCAGGTGCTAGGGTTTTTAAGGCTTGGCCTTAAAAGTGCAATTATAGTATGATCATGTAGCAGTACCTACATCACAAGTTTGTTGTTAACACTGAATAAAATAAAATAGGTAAAAGGTCTCAGAACGATGCCTAACACACAGAGCACTCAAGACATGATTGTTGTTATTTAGATAAGACAAACTCAGGGTCTCATGCTGAAAACAACTATGTAAAAAATTAAGAGTGATGTTGAGGGAAAAGATTGGGGGAAGGGACAATCTCTAAAATGGAGCCTGAGGTTTTCTCCAGCCTATGGAAAATGCCCATACGAAATGCTCAGTATTGGACAGGCGCCCTTGTCCTCCCCTCTTCTTGAGCAATCAAAGAAAATCAATATTTTTAAGAGAATCAAGTTTTAACACTTT
Source organism: Noctilio leporinus (assembly GCA_004026585.1). Taxonomy (NCBI): domain Eukaryota; kingdom Metazoa; phylum Chordata; class Mammalia; order Chiroptera; family Noctilionidae; genus Noctilio; species Noctilio leporinus. Next base: position 205,189 of record PVIW01000543.1, read on the forward strand.
ACAAATCAACCACTTTTTCTCCAGAGTTTTTTCCCTTGAGAAATATTGTGAAGAGGGATTTGTTCTGATTGCTGTGCCTTGCGTTTTACCAAACAGCAGGAAAGTTTCTTACACTCAGCTGAGCAACGTATAAAGAAAAAAGCATGGACATAGCCAGTCAGACCAATTAAAAGGGACTCATTGATTTGATGGGAGAAACTATTGGTTGACTGCAGGTTGTAGGTGATTATACATTGGGTAGCCTTGTTAACAGCTAAGAAACAACAAGATAAATTTTTTAAATTGGAAGTCCATGAACTCTGCTTGAACACAATGTAGCAATACATGGTGAAACAAAGTCAAAAATATTTTTGAAGATATAGAAAGGGAAAAGGTCAATTTAATATAAATATAGCAGACTACAAGTTGAGCACAAATTCAATAAAAGTCAGCAGAGTTCAATGAGCCCAGGATATATAAACAAGAGTCTAAGCTGTGTGGTTAGAAATCAATTCTTCCAAAATCCTCAGCATTGGCTAGCAATAAAGTTAGGAATTGCAGAGAATGCACCTGGTACTGCTCCAGTTTATCTGGTGTAAATTACCAAGGAAGTGGAGAAAAACTTTGGAAATACTCTTCTTCCCATTTCCAAGGTAGATTATGTTTCCCACTTTTTGACTCATTATCTATTTGTGCAGGCTTTATAATAAAAATATTACTATTATAATGAGAAATATGTATATAAAACCAACCTATTAGATACCTACCAAGCGATTCTGAATTTTATCTACAAGGGCTGGATCACTCAGCAGTAGAATGGGTTCACTAGGTGAATCCCCAGATATCAAACGAAGTTTGGCTTCATTGACTACAGTAGAAAGTCCAATGGTGATAAATAATATTCCTGCAGTTCTGGCATCTTCAGAAATACTTTGAACATCTGGATTCTTTGGATGGTCGATGCCATCAGTCATCAGCAAAGCTACTTTTACACCATCTTTACGTCCTTCTCTTTTAAGTAGCCTAGTAGCATTGGAGATGGCATAATATGAGAAAGTACCTTGTCCAATGAAATTCATAGACTTGACCCTTTGCTTAAAAGTCTGTAGATCCTTCCAAGAAGAAAATGGTGGGTCAATTTGGACAGAGCTGCTAAACTGAAGAGCTGCCAGTTTGATGTCATATTTCAAGTAGCGAACTGGGGTCAATTGGAAAATCTTGTCACTCAAGTTAGCCACAAAATCTTTCTGTTTATCAAAAAGGATAATTTTAGAACTTTCAGAGCTGTCCACGATGAAGACAACATCTATGAAGCAAGTGGAGTCTGGAAATAGAACCAATTGATTAGGTAAAATACTTGGGTCTAGGGGAGAAACAAGTTGGCATAAGAAAAGCACTGAAGTAGTATGTTGTGTGTTTCTGTGAGGAGAGGGACATGAACAAGAGAGGCACCTGGCAGGTAGGGCCTAAGGTGTAAAGAGCTGAATCTCTTTGCAAGTCTATAAATTATTTTTCTCATGTAAAATGTAAATCAAAAATAATAATTTTTAAAATACCATATGTTCTGAACATTTTTCCTAACTAAAACCCGCTTAAAATGGGAGGGGGAAAGAAGTGCATCTTATTTTAAAAATTCAACAAACATTGGGTAAAGCTGTCTAGGGGTAAATAATACTCTACCTATTTTCCAGGTTGTATGACATATTGCTGAGGCCCCATGTTGTTTTGTAGGGTTTGTTTTTTTTTAACTTTTTGAAATTAAGGGAGAAAATGACTATACATCACATTGTAGCAACAATAGAGAAGAAATAAAACTTAAAAGCAGAATATTTAAGATTGAACCATAAGTCTATTACCAATTATTTTGCCTATGGCCTGGAATGAGCCACAACCTCTCTGGGCCTCAGTTCTTTATCTATAATATGAAACTGGCAATCTCTGTCAGGCTGATTTTACAAGATGACTATGGAGCTTATGTGAAATAATAAATGTATAAGTGCTTTAAAAATGCTGATGTTTTTATAATTATGCCATATAGGTATGTAAGGTGTATCATTATAATAAAATAATCATATCAAAGTAGAATGTGACATACATGCAAATGTATGTGGTTTGCTATTTATATCAAATGCTATTGGTAAAAATGCATAGTAGTGTCTTAACAGGCTAAAACTAATCATTAAACACAAAAACAAAACATTTTTTACCCTGGAGATCATTTTTTCTTGCAAGTAAATTGGACTTTGATCCTTTCTTTCTTTGTCCATATATTGTTTGCCTCATAAAAACTGGCAAAAGCAGAAGATGAAAGATAATATGTCTGTTCCACATTTTGGTAGATGGTGAAAAATCATCTGCCTGTAGTACCTTTAATAGAAAAAAACAGTTATAAATGCTACAATAAAATACAGTGTTTGTTATTTTTTAATTCCAATGCAGCAGAATTGAAAACTGACATGTGACTGGACAAAAGTTTGTATTCATATTTATAGAAAAATATGCCCACTGAGATTTTCTAAGTTTCTAATGACAGTAAATCATGGTACTTATACATCTGCTAGTGAATATTTCTATAAATCAAAGAGTTACACGTAAGTAGTTTGTATTTCCCATCTTGTTATGGGAAGCAGGGAGTAAGGAGAGCCATTTAAAATCCATTTTAGTCCATTCTATATGGTGACTGGTTCAATCACAGGGTCTACTTTGACATTCCCACATTCAGACTGTTAATAGTTGTTCTGCTCATTTTTATTTTTAAAGATTTTATTTATTTATTTATTTATTTGAGAGAGAGGAGAGGAAAGAGGCAGAGAGGGACAGAGATATCAATGTATGGTTACCTTTCACCTGCCTCCAGCTACAGACCTGGCTGGAGACCTGGCTTGCAACCTGATTATGTGCCTTGGCTGGGAATTGAACCAGCGACCTTTGGGTTCTCAGTCCGGCCCCTTATCCACAGTACCACCAGCCAGGGCTTCCATTCATTTTTATTATAACTAATTCCTGATGACTTCAGTATTTTTACAGGGTTGTAGAGAACTGCCACCATTTCAGTCTTACTACTTACATTCACAACCTTAGTGAGTTCAGAGCTCAAGTCAAAAATTAAGTTGTCCTTCTGTTTCCATAGAACCCCACTTCTCTTTCCTAGTCTTATTTTGGAAACTGTATCTCCACCAGAATTCCAAGTTGGACCACAACTGTATATCCAATAAGTCAAAAGAATATGAGAACAAACATAGATTTGCTAAGCAACACTGTTCTTGGAGCTAAAAGATAGAAATAGGGTGTGAAATCAGGAAGCCCTGTGAAACTCGCTCTGGGTAGATTAACACTAAAAAATCCAATCCTGTATTAAAATATTCAGCCATATCTCCATTACTCAGTATGCCCAGCTATACACCAAATGACTTGTATATTCACACACTTTTGGTAAGAAAAGACTCAGATGTGGCTAGCTCAGTACACCTGAGAATGAGAATAGGAAATCTTATTTTGAACCAATGTTCTTCATGGTTTGGAAATGTTTGCTTGTCTAACCTAGACTGACTTCAGAAGTTCTTGGAAAGGAATCACATTTTCCTTCTTTGGCACCTTCCCTTCAGGGAATGGGAACTGGAAGATCACAATCATGATTTTTCCAGGCTCTGAGTAGGGGGTTAGAAATAGATGCAGAAGCAGTGAAGAATGAGATGGGTGACTGATTTCTTTTATACCTACCAGATGGAGAAACGCCAAAGGGAAACAAAGCTGTTGGGTTGGGGATGAACCAATGGATGGCTATGTGCCACAGTCTTTCTCAAATAGCATCATCTAGCAGGAAGTTTATTAAGCTGACTTTGTGTCAGTATGGCCAAGAATCTCTGCTAGCAAGTACTGCAATTGACCAAATTTCAACTACTCTCCAGACCAGGTATGCTAAGATGTAAGACAGGTAGGTGTTAAAAGCAAGAACAAAAATTGTGCTAAGGAAATAGAAAACACAGAGGATATTCAGGGTCCTCTGGAAGTAACCCTCCTTGCCAACCAAGGAGAAGAATACAAAAGGACGTTCAAGTTTAATCCTGAAGGTTAGACTAAGGATAAGGCTATGTAGCAAACCACAGCTGCTATTGCATGTTTAGAGGGGGAAAAGGGGTAACACCATATCCCTGATATTACATGTGACCTTTCTCTTTTGTTGAGTCAATACCAAAGGAACTTCTCAGAAGTTCTTTAAGTAGGAGACTGAGAATTTAATTTCATTGAGAGCAAGAGAGATTTTTACAAGCTACATGTTCAAGATGATTCTTCAAAAATCTAAAGAAGGTGATAGCCATGCATGATCATGAAAAGAAAACCACTTTCTTCTCATTTATAGACCTCATTTTGGGTGTTGAAAATGCTGGCTTTACATGAAGACATCTTTCACCTAAACTAAGAACCTGCTCATACAGTTTTCTTGGCATATAATTATGGATTCCTACCTGAACCTCTCTATATAAAATGTTCACTAACATTGAATCTTTAGTAATAATCTTTAGTAAGAATCACAGTATCTCATATTTTATTACTATTTGCGCTAACATTTTTTGTTTAGTTCTCCCAAACCAAAGTTTGGTATTCCTTTCTGTTTTCTGATATTAGCCAGAGGTCATGCTTATAGCTTTCCACTTTTCTTTCTTTAGTTTTTTAATTTTACTGCCTTCCTGAAATCGTTGTTAGTTTGGCATCTTAAGCACCCACCCATTTCTAATCACTTGTACCAATTCTTATTTTGCCTGCATTTTTAATAAATTCCCATCTTTCTTTCATTTAAATATCACATATGAGTAAAGTAGGTTTCAGGGGAAATGTCATTAGTTAAATGAAAGGAACATAAACCTCTATGTTTACAATTGGTTAAATTTTATAAATTCAGAAACAAAAGTTATGTTTATCCAAATGCTACATTTTTGCTTTTTTTTTCTTTTTTGCTGAAGATTTATTTTGGATAACTGTCAGGATCAATAACTTCAAAAACTTTAAAGATAAATTCATAAATAAAATTATCTTTCAACAGACTTTACCCATTTTTCTCACAGTGTTTGCATCCCATTTGTTTCTACCTGAAGGTAAAATGATGGATAAATACTTTGTTCAAATTGCCAAACTAGCCAAGTTTTAATGTATTCTACAATTAATATTTCATTATAAAATCTTGTTCCAAATTAAGAGCAAGAGCCCCCCAAAATATTAACATCATTGTAGTGTTATACAGTAAACTGTAAGTTAAAATTAATTTTAAAATAACTTTCAAATTTCTACATTTTAAAAACTACAAGGATTCATATTTTTCTAATAATTAACTTAAAATAATAGCAGAGGATAAATTTTTTTGATAAGTTTTCTTCACGTAGTAAGTATGTAAACCACTTCGACTTCAGAGTTCCTCAGCAGCCCTGATTACAAGAGATGAAAACAAAGCAGTTACGTCTTACCTTACAAAGTCTGTCAAAGAGGCATTAAAGGCTGGTTGAGCAAATGCCAACAACAAGGACCATTGTTGGGAACTGAATTGGCTATTGGATATTTCTCTGTTCTGTGAGAGATAAAAATTGTCTTTGCTTTGGATCGTTTGCAATCTTTTATTCATGTTTATTAGACTTAGTTCAAGCATGAGTGGTCAGGCAATTGGCCAGGGTGCAAGATTTGGGTGGGATCAGGAAGTAATTTAAAGGAGCAATGTCCTTTCGGAACAAGTCCGTGTTTTCCAGGCTGGTTTAAACACATCTTGAGTAAGTAAATCTTTTACATTTTAGGCATTTATTGACGCTCTGCCTTTGCTTCTCATGCTATGTTCTTCACTTTCTATTTTTACATTTTTTTGCCTGGAGTATGTGCTCTGCTAGAGGTTGGTTCTAAACAGCTCTGGGAAGGAGTATCAAGGACTCCCGACTTGGAGGCAAACTGGGTTTTCGGGAGAGGCAATGGGTTGATAGTTATTGATGATGAGTATGTAGAAGCTCATTAGTTTAGTCTTTCTAGGTCTGTGATTTTTGAAAGTTTTCATGATAAAAGGTTTACACAATATATAGTAGAAGAATGATCTAAATTTAATTCTTGGTTTGTGGCTAACATAGAGACAGTAGTTTCCCACTTATGAAACAAGGCAGTTGATGGAATTATTTAACAAGGTCCTTTCACACTGTACATGAGAAGTAGGTTTATAAGGGTTAATATTCTGAGGTCTCTCTCTAGGAAATGCGGTCATTGTAGTGGTTCCAGTGTCTCTTCTTTCCCCCATTTTCTACTTTGTGGTTACAGCCCATACTGAGTCAATGTTTATCAGCATAAAACATATGGCTGAGAGGCCCCTACCCCGGATAACCAGCAGGGAGCCTTCTCCAATGGACAGCCTCAGAGACAGAGAATAGGAGGAGGATCAGAGAAAGCAATATAGTTGTGCATGTTATAATTGTTTTAAATCAGCTTTCTTAGGAATACATTTTAGAGTTTATGCACCTGCCTATTGTAATGATAATAGTGTCCGTGTGTCCACTTCAGGAACACTTCACCAGGCTGGGTGCTGTGTACTTAGTGCTTCACATGGCATTTAGTGCCCCCAAAGCACAACCACCTCCCTATAATAAGTGCTTTAAGAATCCACATTTGAGCCCTGGCTGGTGGCTCAGTGGATAAGATGCCAGCCTGCGAACCCAAAGGTCGCTGGTTCAATTCCCAGCCAGGGCACATAACCAGGTTGCAAGCCAGTTCTCCAGCTGGAGGCAGGTGAAAGGCAACCATGCATTGATGGTTCTCTCCATCCCTGCCCTTCTCTCTAAAAATAATGAATAAAATCTTTAAAAAAAAAAAAAAAAAAAGAATCCATATTTGCAGATGAGGATGTTGAGGCAGAGAGGAATTCAGTCATTTATCCACTGTTATACTAATACTTAGAGAATGCCAGAACGGGGTGTTAATTCAGAACAATCTGACCACCAGGACTCATTTAGAAAAATTATCAGATGGTTGAATTAAGTGTCCAGGTGAATGTTTGTGCTTCCATTGTCTCCTCACCACAAAGCAGCTCTTGAGGATCCCAGGGAGTCTCAAGGGGCTGTGGTAATAGAAAAAGAAACAGTGGGTGTATTGCAGAAGTAACAATGGGATTTTCCAGGGACAAACATAGATATTTATGTATTTACACATACATATTTTAAGTAGCCTGTGGATGTTAGTGATACTTCTCACTTTTGTGAGTTGAGAATCATGGGATAAGGAAGTGGCATTTGTTCAGGTCAGCTCTCTTTTTCCGGAGGTAGATTAACAACTTGAAGAAAAATACCTCTAAGAAGCAAACAGGTGACTTCTGGAGGTGAGAAATAGACTACAGCCTTCCTGCTAGTTAACTGTTCTTAAGAAATACTTGTTGAATGAATGATTATTAGATGTAAAAAACATTTAATAATATGAAACCCTACACAAATATAAGGTAGCTATGATAATCATTATTCATTGTTTATATCCAGAATTATAGATCCTGAAACCACACATGTATAATTTTTTTTACTGTAAATAACATTTACTTAAGTATGTATTTTCTATTATAGTAATTGACCAAATCCAGAAGTGCCAAATACTAAAACAAATCTGTGAGGACAGTGGGTATTGAGAGACTATTGTTTGAAAAAAGATATTTGGGCACCACCTTGTGGGCCTTTATAGAAAGACATGGTGTGAGAGTTGCTTGCTTACTGTCATCAACAAATTAAAAATTCTTAATTGCTTCTGATGCTGGACAAGTAGAATGTAAGTTTTTCTCTGCAAATTTTCAGGGTAGAGGAATAATGGGATGAATCAAAGGAGTGGCAAACTATTTCTATATATAATTCAAGAAACGAAGTAACACCTGATGAAATCTAAAATTCACTTATTTAACAAACATGAATTTTTCTACTATATGGAGACATTGGGCAGAAAGCAAATAAATCCAGGCTCTTCAGCCACGTGGGGAAGATTGGAAATAAAAGGCAATGTCAAATTTTACAAAAAAAGTTTTTAAAATAATCAAATATCAAACTGATATGGTACCATGCTTAAGTATTAGGGAGCACATTATACTAGGTTCTGCAACTTCCCCTGCCAGGCATCATACAAAACAGAAAATAGATAGTGGGATGGTATATGATAGATATATGATTGAGAAAATATACCAATTATATACCAAATGTTAATTGCAGAATCTCTGCAATGGATGGCAGGTTTGCTGTATCATTGTCAGCTTTTCTGTACATTTGAAAATTTCCATAACAAACTATTAGACAAAAAAGACAATGGCCATGCAGTGTGATGCTCTATTAAAAAGATCTGCAAAGAGGGCACCAGACTCTGACATAGAGGTTGGAAGTACAGGCCCAAAGGATAAGTAGGGTTCTCTGTTGTGCCACGTTAAAAGGTTTAGAATTTATCTTGAGAGCAATGAGGAGGAACTAAACAATCTTAAGCAAAGGAATGGCATGATCACATTTTCATATTAGAAAAATCACTCTGGTGACCGTGTGAGGAATTCCAGGAAAGCAGGATTCCTTTAGGGACAGCTCCTATCGATGATATATCCACATGAGTGTATAGTATAAAGGCCTGGGCCCCTTGTTCCAATTCAAGACATCTCTGAAGAGCCAGTCCAGTTCTCAAGTTTCCCGTGAATTGGCTGAGGCCTTCTTTGGTATTGAATCACAGCTCATCTTCTCATCTGCCCAACCCTGCAGCTTTCTCCCCCTTCTGCAGGTGTTGATCCCAAGAACATTCCCTAGTAGGTATCCTACATCCTAATCTCCATCTTGGAATATGGTTCTCAGGGCACTCAGCTTTAGAGTGTTAAGTGAATCTGTCTTGTAAGATATCTCGTGCATAGTATATGTTCTATAATTGTTATCATCAAACAGTTCAGTGGGAGAAAGTAGGATGGACATATAAGCTCAAGAAGAAAAAAATAGAACAAGATAGAATTCCCTACAACAAAAGAAGAGCTTATTCACAAAAATTTTAAATGAAAGATAGGGAGAAGCTCTCATTAAGGCATTTAAATTTTGTTGGCTATAGTTAGTGTGATGCAACAATTTATTTACAAGTTAAATGTTAAAAATGTATTAAAAATCACAAAACCTTGGCAGCTAAGTAAGTTTATTATGACATTAGATGTGATCTCAAAAATGTTTGAATAAGTGCATTAATTTACAAAATTTATTTGAGAGTATGCGAGAATACTTTTGAAAGGCATTATATTAAAATACCTGATCTTTAAAATGCCTGATCTTTTCAGCCTCCACTTTTATACACAGATGACTTAAGCTCCGTCACATGTTTGCAGGGCCAACATCTTCCCCTTGATGCCTAAAAGTTGCTCTCAGGTAAAGACTGATTTTGTGCATGTAGAAGTACAGGGTGTTGGGATTAGCTAGCCCCACACTCCACAGAATGTTCCAGCAGTAACTGGGGAGAGCAGCAGTAATAGGAAGGACACTAGCAATTCTTCAACTGCTATCCTTTGTTTGTTTAAAACCACAGCAAAAAATTCCTATCCTGGATCACCGCCACATAAGTGAAGGAGCTTAAAAAGAACAACATTCTGCTAGGGACCCAAAAGTGGAAATTAAAAACCAAAGCAAGCAAACAGAAACACCCTGAGACTGAACTTGAGCAACTCTGGCATCCCTTCCAAAACGCATTGTTTGAAAAAGACAACCAGTGTAACCGCAGACCAGTCTGTTAAATTGTGATAGAGTGCAATCTTCCAACAAATACAATGAGTGCATTCTGCCACTTAGGAAGTATTTTTGAATATATATTACATGGGGGCACTATAGGAAATCCAAAGTTCTATACTAAAAGTTCAGTGCCCACAAGGAGAATGGGGTCTGCCACTTCCCAGACAGCAGGGACAAGAGGAGGTGAATGGCAAGCAGCATCTCTCTCTCTCTCTCTCTCTCTCTCTCTCTCTCTCTCTCTCTTTCTTCTTTGCTCCCTCCCTCTCTTTTTTCTTTTCCCAGTTGGGAAATCAGCTTCCATTCAAAAAAGTGCCATTCCTTTGGGAGTTTAGAGTGCAAGAAAGAGGCAGAAACATGAGCAGAGTACACTTTCACAAAAGCTTAGGTATGGTAAGAAGGGTATTAGCTGGAGGGAGTATAGAGTAGCTAATTGTTTTAGGATTTCAGCAAATGTTCATTGCACACATACTCTGTACTATTCATTCTTTTAGGTCTTGGAGACTTATTAGAGATCAAAGCAGACAAAGCTGTGATTAGTTAGGGAATAGCCACTATGACAAACAGGTCCAAATAATAGTGATTTTTAAAAGGGCACCATCTATTTATGTGTCCTTTGTAATTGTCCAGAAGGCTGTGGTTGATCTAAAGGAGGCACCTCAACTCCCTGAATTAGGCTCATACTTAGACTAATGGGACAGTTTTGTCTTCCTTATAATAATACAGGGTTTCCACCGCTGGTCTGTTTCTTCTTGTCATTTTCCAGGCAGCAGCAAAGAAGAAAAGGAAGCAGGTGGGCAGCAGCTTCTCTTTTAAGGGATGTAATCCAGTTCTACTCACATGTCACTGGTCACAAGTTTGCTATATAACCAAACAAGTCAAAAGGAAGGTCAAGGAATTGCCATCTCTAACTGGGTCACTAGGCACCTTACCAACAGTTGTGGATGAAGGTAAAACAAAATGAAAATTGGTGACAGGGCACATACTTTCTGGAAAGGGAGAATAACAGCCGGCAAGTAAAGTACAGTTTTGGTTTGGGGCACAAAATCCTGAGTGGAATGAGGTCAAGGAAGACAGGAGAATGAGGGGTTAGAGAGAGTTAGCATGGTCCTGAATTTGGGGAGGAAAGTGGGAGTGGCTCAAAGATACATGTTGAAAGTACAGAAGGAGTAGAAATGGGGAGGTTGAAGACACATGGAAAAGGAGAAAATTGATGGTGTAAGATACCAGAGGAGGAGAAACTTACAGGGCTCTTTTCATCTATGTCAGTTAGAAGGAGGTAAGAAGGGGTGTGGAGGAAGATGTTGAGGAACAGAAAAAGAAAATTGTAGGGACCCATGGGACTTCCAACCTCATAGTTTCCATTTTTCTTTCTGAAGTAGTAAGTCATCTTCTGAACATGAGGGGGATACATAGGGGATGAGTGGACAGGGAAGAGACTTATATTGACCTGGGGTTGCTTGTGGGGATTTGGGGACAGAGCCAAAGCCATTGGGAAGGTTGGCAAGATAGTATCTGAAGTGATGGAGCCTGTCATACAGCGCTTTCTTCAGCCTCCACGTCTCCAAGGGCCGGAGTGAAAAGCCACCTGAGATCTCCACAGGCAGTGGCCTCCCCAAGCATCCTCTTCCCAACCATCTGCTTTACAGGTCACCAGGACTAGGCTCATTTCCGTCCCTCGCCAGAAGCCCCACGCCATCATTCTCAGGCAAGGACAGGACAAGCAAAGATCGCCGGACATCTGAAGAACATCTGCATCAGATTTGTGACACCTGAGTGGCACCACTCCCTCGATTACGGGAGCCAGAAACCTGGAATCCTCTTGTTCTCACCACGCAGTCAACCATCCCACCTGCTAAGTATACCGGTGCCACACAATACTCCCCACCCCACTCTCCACTTCAGTGGCGGTACCACCCCTCATTCGGACGCTTACCCTATGTCTTTCCCTTTTCTCCCCAAAACGGAGGACACCACCCGCCTGGTTAAAATCAGTGACTCCACTAACGCCTTTAGGAAAAAGTCCTCCTAAATTCACGGACCCGGTTTCCAAACGCCCATCTGATCCAGCGCCTTACTCTCACCCCACCCTTGGGCGCCCCATCCATACTGCACTGCTACCCCACCGCTAGGCCCCGTCCTGGCGCGGCACCGGCTCCTCCTCCACCCAAGAAGGCTCTTCTCGACCCTCTCGGTCCTGTTCCCTTTCCCCGCTGATCCCCATGTTCCCACCGCCCAGAACTGAGGGGCGCGCCTCCTGCGGAGCTGCACTAGCCCAGAGGCGTCACTGCGAGCGCCTGCTTCCTGCCGGGACCTCTCGTGTTCGGTTCACTCCCGGGTCCCCAGCATTGGTGCCAGGTGCACGGGTGCCAGGCACACCGTAGACTCTCGAGACGAGTTCGTAGAGTGAAAAAATGTAAGAATACCTCGTGAACCAAGTGCCCTGGCTTTTACTGCATCGACGGCCACACACGTTTAATTAGAATTTAACTGGTCAACCGAACTAGAGCGTTTGAAGGGCTTGAACCCATAACTCGCCTGAGAAGCCCCCTAGGTCCCGGCGGCCCGGGACACAGCCCGGGAGCTCGAGGGGCGGGGCCTGCGGGGGCTGATCCCGGCTCCCGGGCGGGGGCGGAGCCTTCCGAGCGGTGACCCCGCCCCGGGGCGGGGCGGCTCCCGGGCGGCGGCGGAGCGTGGCTCGCGAAGGGGCGGGGCTCGCGGGCCGGGGGAAAACCCACGTCGCAGCCCGCGGCGCGTCGGCGGCGGCGCGGCGGCGGCGGGGTCGCGGACCACGGGAGGGTGGCCCCACGTTGCTGGCCGCGCCGCCATCTTGCTCGAGTCTGGATTCCGGGGGCGGGAGGGCGGAAGCTGCAGGGCGGCGGCGCCGCGGCCCCAGTCGGTGAGTGCACCCCGGCCCGCGTCTCTGCTCTCCCGAACGGGAGGCCAGAGTCTCGGGCTCCAAAGCGCAGTTTAGAGGCCAGGCGGGGGCGGGCCCGGGGGTTCTCCCCGGAGCGGGGCGCGGGGTTTCGGAGGGAGCGGCGGAGCGGCGGGCGGCCGGACTCCCGCGGGGACTTCCTCCCGGGCGCGGGGGCCGCGCTGCCGCCGGGGTCGGGCGGGTTTGCGTGGAACTGCGTCCTTGGAGCCGAGGCTCCGCCTGGGGTCTGCAGCGTGGGTGTCGCCCCCAGGTTCCTGGTTCCCCCGGAATGGCAACCCGCCCTGCGCGGGTTCCCCTCCTGTCAGACTCTTCTTGAAGGGCCTGTCGCCGGCTAGCTGTGTCCTCCTTGTGTGGGAGGCGTGAAAATGCCACAAGGGGCTGAAACTCTCAAGTATGTCTGGAACTTTGCCCAGACGCTTAGCAAATGACGACCTGGGCAGGCCTTTTGTGTAACTTTTGAGTAGAGATACCTCCTTGAAGGTGGTGATGGTGGGAATTTCCTGAAACTGTTACTGTTATTGGTCCTGGTTAAAAAAGTAGGAGATAACGAAAGAAAGAACGAAAAAAGATGTGAAAGGGTGATTGGCTGCCTTGTACACTTAGTGTCAGATCTCCACGGTCCAGTACCACGTGGAGTTGATAGGTGCCTAGTGTAAAATACATGTTGGATTCGCAAGACCTGCTACCAAAACAAAGGTAAAAAAGCTCAGTAATTTTTACATGAACTGCATATTGAAAAGGATAATATTTGTTTGATGTGTTGGGTTAAAAAAAAATTTCATCTACTGGAAAATTCGTATGGCTCACTTTGTATTTATGTTGGACAATGCTGTTACAGATCTTCTGGGGAGGAGCACAGAGTCCACATGGCTTTCCTTTCCTCCCACACCCCGGATGGGATGTGAGCACTTGTTAAACTGAAGGTGAGAATCTAAACGTAAGCTGTAATTATTGCAGATTCTAACTCTTAACACCCCCAATTTTGTAGTTTAGAGCATGAAGGGAATTGGTAGGGTCTAGATGGTGAGTTTCTGGAGGTCTCCTGACTCCAGCCAGGTTCAGTTTTTTGTTCTCCATCATATTCCTAGTGAGCTATGTTCATGAGCCAGATTCCATCTGTATTGTGTGTTGGATTATGAAGAAATACATTTTTTTTAAATTTTATTGTTGTTGTATTATATCCATCCCCTTTTTGCTCCCCTTTGTCCCTCTCCCCACCCACCCATTCACCCCAAAGTTAATCCCACCTGTTGTCCATGTCCATGGCTCCTTTATACTAGGTTCTTGAGAAATACATTTTTTTAAGAGAGTACTTTTCTGTTCAGGGCCAGTATCATGGTAGGCAGCCTGTGCAGTCACACAAGGCCCTGTTCTTGAGAAGGCCTGGTGCTTGGTTTGATGCTCTGCTGTCACCTTAATTTCTGAACAAGGGGGACCTGCAAATGATGTAGTGGAGTTTTGCTCTATGCAGTAATCTAGAATGGGAGTGGGGAGGTGTTGGACAAGAACGAAAACATCTGGACTTCACTGCTATCTACAGTGAAAAGGATTTGCTAGTCAGTAACTCTCAAGTTCTTTGATTCTGTATGAGTTACTGTAATCAGATTTTGTGGATGATAAGTATTTTACATGCATAACATCAAAGAAATGCTGATGACTTTCCATTGACTTTCATGTAAATCAAATAATTTTTTAAATTAGAGTAACACTTCCTATTTCTTAAGATGGATTTTTTCATGTGGTGCTAAGTTTTCTTACTACATGTAAATTCTGTAAATAGTATGGTTGTGAGATGGAAGCTGGGATGAATTGTGTGCTTGCTTAAGCATTTATCTTTTAGTAAGATAGGAACATGGGCCAGATCTCAGGATAACTCCTATTTAGAGGTTTCCTTTTTTGTGAGGGCAAAAGTTGAACCATTACTTGACAGTATCTGTTCCTTCTTTTTGTTGTCTTACTTACTATTACAAGGACCTCTCTTCCTTCTCATTCTTAAATTGTCTTTAAGATTGGATATAATTTCAGCACTAGAATGTAGTCCGTTCAGTTTGCCTTAATAAAATAACCTAGACTGAGTGGCTTAAACAATAGAAATAACTGAGACCTGAGCTCAGGGTATCAGCATGGTCCAGTTCTGGTAAAAGCTGTCTTCCTGGTTTGCAGATAGCAGTCTTCCTGCTTTGTCTTCATATGGTGGGGAGTTTAGGTATCTCTTCCTCTTATATGGGCTCTACCCTTATGACCTCATTTAATTTTAATCACCTATATCAAGGTTCTGTCTCCAATAGTCACATGAGGGATTGGGTCTTCAGCTTATGAGAACGGGGGGGACACAATTCAGTTCATAGCAACCAGGGACCTTAACTGTCCTTGTTCAATGTTATGTTCACAGCATTTAGAACAGTGTCTAGAACATAGAAAATGCCTAATAAATATTTACAGAAGAAATGACTGTAATAGAATGATTCTCTCAGGATGGCTTACTGTGGGCTTTTGCAGTTCATTGGGACCAGTTATGACAGTGGGTACTTGACTCTTGGATGGGGCCAGCCTCTATTCGGAAGGGTAACGAGTGGAAGCGTGGAGATTGGTAAAGCTTGGAGACGGCAGTGATAAGTATCAGAGGAGGATTTAACAAATAATAAGGGCCCAGTGCTGTGCTGGGTTCTAGAGGTACAGATAAAGAGCAAAGGTAACTTTACCTGCTCTTATGGAACTTACAATCTAGTGGAAGAGACAGGGTGATTTAAAGGAATACTGTTCAACTAGAATGTCCAAGTAACCTGATGTAGACTGGGGAGGGATAGAGGATGATTGTTAATTTAGTCAGGAAGGGAAGAATGCTCCAATAGAAGAGAATAGAGTATTTGCAAAGGTGATATTATATAAAGTTGTATTTCATAAAGCCAGAGTAGAAAGAGGAATAAAACAATCGCTGATCCAGCACTACCAGCCAGACTTGTTGTATACCTTAATTTCTGGAAATAAGCCAGCGTTGGAATTCTCAGAGGTTTTTTTCCGACTCAACTAAATTTTATTCATCTACTAAAATTCTAGACTGAGATTTCCTGACTGAAACTTTTACAAAATCAAAAAGTAAAGCAAGAATGTTTGAGTTGAATTTATTGAGTATCTCTTTATTAGGAACTCATGCCAGGCCCTGTGTGTAGAGAAATGAATGAACCATAACTTTAAGAGCTGGCAACACGGTTGCACCATACCAGTTGCCTTGAAGGTTGTAAGTATCTTTGTTCATTTTTAATCCAGACTATAATTTGCTTTAGCCAGATTTGGTTAGAAGCAGCCATTTACATTTTTGTAAGTAACTTTTATTATTCAAGTATCATTTTTAACATAGCTGTTTTTAGTTAGTGCTGAAGCTCCTGTGGTATCTTTTCAAAAATCTCTTTGATACTTAAAAGTTTACAGAGTTGAAAACTGAAAGTGCCTCTAATAATTATTTTCATCATTTTCCCAAGTGCAGTGTGTGTACCACTGGTCATAAACAAGATTTTAGGTAAAACACAGTTAAGCATTTTTTAATAGTTACAAGTTACATATTTATTTTAATGTGTGTTAGAAAAATTATACCTAGCCTATCATACCTATAAATTTGGAACTTATGAGGTTAAAATCAATTATCAGATTTTAAAAATGAGTCAATTTAAATATAATAATCACTGAGGTGGTACCTCCATAACTAAAATTTAAGAAACCCTAATCTAAACCACCTTTTATGTTGTACAGGTGACTGAACAAAAGGGCTCCCAAACACAAAGACCTTTACAACTCTGACAGTTAAGGTATGTGTTAGCTAGAAGTAGAATTCAACTCTCTGAAAGCATTCCAGTGTTTATTCTGCCATAGTTTGAGAAGGGTTGCTGCTTATTGCTGGAAGTTCAGGAATAGGCTTCTGTCTTACATTGCACTTTAAATCTGTATTATGGTGGCCACATAATGACTATATTAAAATGAATTAAAATTAAATAAAACTTATACTAGTCATACTTCCTGGGTTCAGTGACTCACATGTAGCTACTAGCTACCATATTGGATACTATATATGTAGACCATTTCTGTTATTGCAGAAACTTCAAATGCATAACACTGATCTAAACTATTGCTTAGGAACATGATTCATAACTCTTTAACATTTTACCCATTTCAAATGGATGGTGCAATATGCTCACCACACTAAAGTTATTTTAACCCTGAGGTTGAATTGAAGGTACTAGTAACAGTGCAATTAAAATAATTGATCATGAGAAATAAAGCCAGAATGGAGTTCTGAGATTTTTACTGATTCATCTTGGAAGTTCTTTTTCCCTTTTTATTAATATATATATCTTGAATTCATAGCAGATAGATAGGAGAACAATGTAAATGTATTGAAAAAGAGTCTGTATAGAGAATTTCTTGACTTTCTGAATTGTATCTTGTTAACATTTTAAACTTTTCATTTTTAAACAGATGCTCAGTGAATGGACCTGACCAGACACTTTGAGTGTATCAATAAACATGAGTGGTACCAAACCTGACATACTGTGGGCACCACACCAGGTTGATAGATTTGTTGTATGTGACTCAGAACTGAGCCTTTATCATGTGGAATCTACTGTGAATTCAGAACTCAAAGCTGGATCTTTACGTTTATCTGAAGACTCTGCAGCTACATTACTATCAATAAATTCGGATACACCCTATATGAAATGTGTTGCCTGGTATCTCAATTATGACCCTGAATGTCTCCTAGCAGTTGGACAAGCAAATGGCCGAGTTGTGCTTACAAGTCTTGGTCAAGATCACAACTCTAAGTTCAAAGATTTAATAGGAAAAGAATTTGTTCCAAAACATGCACGACAATGCAACACTCTTGCATGGAATCCATTGGATAGTAACTGGCTTGCTGCTGGTCTAGATAAACATAGAGCCGATTTTTCAGTGCTGATTTGGGATATCTGCAGCAAATACACTCCTGACATAGTCCCCCTGGAGAAAGTGAGACTTTCAGCAGGTGAAACTGAAGCAACATTATTAGTAACAAAACCACTTTATGAATTAGGACAGAATGATGCTTGTCTTTCTCTCTGTTGGCTTCCACGGGACCAGAAACTTCTCCTTGCTGGTATGCATCGTAACCTAGCAATATTTGATCTTCGGAATACAAGTCAAAAAATGTTTGTAAATACAAAAGCTGTTCAGGGGGTGACAGTAGACCCATACTTCCATGATCGTGTTGCTTCCTTCTATGAAGGTCAGGTTGCAATATGGGATCTCAGGAAGTTTGAGAAGCCAGTTTTGACTTTGACTGAGCAACCAAAGCCTTTAACAAAAGTAGCATGGTGTCCAACTAGGACTGGTCTGCTTGCCACTTTAACAAGGGATAGTAATATTATTAGATTATATGATATGCAGCACACCCCCACCCCCATTGGGGATGAAACAGAACCCACAATAATTGAAAGAAGTGTGCAACCTTGTGACAATTACATTGCTTCCTTTGCTTGGCACCCGACAAGTCAAAATCGAATGATAGTTGTAACTCCCAACCGAACAATGTCTGACTTCACTGTTTTTGAAAGGATATCTCTTGCTTGGAGCCCAATTACATCTTTAATGTGGGCTTGTGGTCGTCATTTGTATGAATGTGCAGAAGAAGAAAATAATAATTCATTAGAAAAAGATATAGCAACAAAGATGCGCCTCCGAGCTTTATCAAGGTACGGGCTGGATACAGAACAGTTGTGGAGAAACCATATTTTAGCTGGAAATGAAGATCCACAGCTCAAGTCATTGTGGTATACTCTACACTATATCCTTTGTGTTGTAAATTTTTAGGTGAATCAGGTAGAAAAAATTTATAGGCTGAAAGGTCAGCCTATAAATATGTTGAATGTTTTATATGCAACTACAAGTTACATAAAAGTAAGATTACAAAGTAAAATATTGAACTTGAAATACTGCTTTGCAGATTGTGTAGGAGGAAGAAAGTATAGCTGTGCAACAGAGTGGAACCACCTTGCACTGACACCTTTTATGAATTGGCTCCAGATCAAAATAAATTTAGCTTTGAAATATTTTATTATGTATCATTACTAGTATTTCCTATGCATTTAAATACTCATGAAGCAATATACAGAAGACATGGACCAGAAATCTCCAGGCAACAAAGGATCATTGGTTTATGCAGGAATTAAATCAATTGTAAAATCATCTTTGGGTAAGAAAATTGCATTTTCTCCAACATGTTTGTCATTTTTATACTTTTATATTTCCCCATTGTTTATGTATTTTCAGGGTAGCATACATACTCTTTTTTTTCGTGGGGGGGAGGGGGTTGAGTAAATACGTTAGTGAATATTTAGTTAAATGCATAATTGTTTTTATATCCAGAATCCTCTTTGGAGGGGATTTTGGTTCTGTGAAGTGGTACAATTTTCTAAATCTGTTCGCTCATTTGTTTAATATTTTTGTTTTTTCTTTTTGAATACCCACTTTGAGAGGGTATGATGTTAGATGATTTATAGGAGCCTGGTTGTTAGTTCAAATTTTATTATAGTTATTTTACTATTGTAAAAACTAAGTAAAAAGGTTTTTAATTGAAGATAAATTAAATTATTTTATTTATATTAAATTAATTTATTTTTTGCTGACTACTTAGCTATCTAATGGCAAAGTCTGTGTATAACTGAACAAGATAGCTATCATTTCTGCTTGTGAAAATTTCCATCTAGTTCAGAATTTGGACAGATAAACATGGTTATAACAAGAGGAAAAACAGACAAGTATGTGGAGAAGAATTACTAATCTGACTGTGAGGATTGAGAAGGTTTCCTGGAGGCGGGAAAGGCAGAGACATTTGGACAGAGAGCAGCCTATGCGTGAGCCCTGTGGGGAAGGAGCAGAGTGTACTCAGTGTTGCTGGGGTGGAGCTTAAGGGAGAAAGGGAAGAGAGAAAGGTGACTAGAATGTAAGGTCATGGTAAAAATTCGGGGAGATTTATCCCTCCGAAGGGGAAAGCAGGGAAAGACTTTAGAGAGTAATGATGATTAGATTTGTTTTTTAGAGCTGTCAGCGTGAGGAATGAATTGAAGAGTATCAGGTAGGGACCTCAGAAGCCACAGTAATCAGGCAAGATATGATGGTATTCTTATCAAGGTTAGTGGCAGAGGAACTAGGGAAACATGGGTAAATTAGAGATTGGAACACAGTTTAATGATTAATTAATAAAAAGGATGGTGGAGAGGGAAAAGAGAAAAGATAGCACCCATACTTAGCTTAGGAAACTGGGTTGATACGGTATTAGTTAATTAGATAGTGAACATAGGAAGAGCATGTTTGAGAAGACTTAATTTTTTTTTTAAAGATTTTGTTTATTATTTTTAGAGAGAGGGGAAGGGAGGAAGGCAGAGGGGGAGAGAAACATCAGTGTTTGGCTGCCTTTCACCTGCCTCCAGTCACAGAACTGGCTGGAGACCTGGCCTGTAACCTGGCCATGAGCCCTGGCTGGGAATCAAACCAGTGACCCCTGGGTTCACAGGCCGGCACCTTTCCACTGAGCCACCAGCCAGGGCAAGAATTCTTTAATAAGTTGAATTTGAGATAGCTAGTTGAAGATGTCCAGTGGGCAAGCAATTTAGAGTAGGTTGAAGAAGTGAAGTCATCCATTTTACATAATTCAGGAAATTGGACTATATGAAGGAGGATAAAAAGATACACAGTAGTAGCAGGTGAATTTAGGGTCAGGGGAGGACTTTTGTATAGTTTTGTTTTTTTTTATTTGAACATTGGATTAATTTAAGCATTTTTAAATGCTGAAGTGTAAAATCCCGTAGAAAGGTAAAGGGCAAAAGCCCTAGGAATGGAAGGGAAAGAGAAGCGGATGCACACCACCCCCATGTTGGCCAGAGGGAAAGGGGAAAGCTGTGAAGTTTAGTTAAAGGTTCAGTGACTGGAGCAGAGGAGTTTTCCACCTGATGACTCATATTCTCTCAATGTAGTAGGTTTAGGTTTGCTTGTTGAGGAAGAGGAGGGAGGTTGTCTAGAGAAGATGCAGAGGGGAGTTGTCTTGAGAAACCTCAGAAGATTGTGGGGAAATGATGTTTTACTAGAGGAGAGTAAGGTCAGTGGGGCAGGAGAATTAAGGATACTGGCAAGAGAATGACTCATTTGTTGACCCTTGGGATTTAACTTGAAGGAGGAAAATGAGACTAGAAGACTGGCAAGTGAAATTAGTGGTGTGGAGAGTGTGAGGTTGAAGAATATGGAAGTGAGATTTCTGGAAGGCTTGGAGGTTGTGTTTGAAAAGTGGCTGTTTTTGAGGAGGACCTATTTGGAGGAGTGTGTGTGTGAAACAGTTGGGTAAAGGGAATGTTGACCAGTGGAGGTAAGAAAGGAAAGGATCAAAGAGACTAGTTTATTGGATGGACCAAGTGTTGAAATCAGCCACCATGAAGAGAATGCATGCTCTGAGGGAAAGTTGTGTATAGCAGTTTTGACACTGTCGTCAATAGGTATAATTTCTTCCTTTTAAGGTAGCAGGAAATTATGTAATAAATTTTCATCAGTTTTTCATCCAACATGATGAAAATACTTTTCATGCTTGAAGGGTAAACTCTGATCTAGAAAACTTTTCAGAATTACTTGAAGGGGCAAAATAGCTGAGATTTAGTGTTTTTAACCATAAAATATTCTCTATAAACTGGATAATTTTACTGCTTTGTTTTTACATGTATAGATATAAAATGTAACATTCCAGCCTGTGAACCCAAAGGTCACTGGTCCCATTCCCAGCCAGGGCACATAACCAGGTTGCAAGACAGGTCTCCAGTCAGGTCCGTATCTGGAGGCAGGTGAAAGGCAACCATACATTGATGTCTCTTTCTCTTCCTCTCTCTAAAAATAATAAATAAAAAATTTTTCAAAAGTAACAATATCTACAAATAATAAAGTGTCTAACTGCTTGGTATAGTATTTGTAACAAACTTTTTAAATGTTTTTTGATATTTAAATGAACTTGTTTCTCTTGCAACCATCAGTAAAATGTTGGTTCTATTCATGTATAGAGCAATATCAACTATAAGGGATACAATTTTGTCATTTAGTATTGTGTAACATACATAAATCTATCTTAACTTTTTTAAGCTATGTTAAAATACATTTGAATTTTATTTTTAAAAATGTCACATCCAAATTAATTTCCTTAAGTCACAAAATAGTTTGGTTTTTTACTGAATATTAAAAAACCAAACATATTAAAATTCATAATATGACTATGTACTTAAAAATCCAACCCTAGCTGGTTGGCTTAGTGGATTGACCACAGGCCTAAGAACCGAAGGGTTGAGGTTCCTGGTTAGGGCACAAGCCTGGGTTGCGGGCCAGGTCCCCATCTGGGGGCATGTGAGAGACAACCAGCATTTCTCTACCTCTCTTTTTCTCTCCCTCCCCCTCTAAATAAATAAATAAAATCTTTTAAAAAAATCCACAGTAATATCACATTGCTTATTTGATAACCCTAATTACCTAATATAGTGTAGTTTTCAAGTAGTAAGAATGTCTTTGAAAAGCCTAAACATGTGACACAATTTTTTATCTCCACTCAATGAACTCTTTGGATTCATGTATATTGACCTCTATTCGATTTCATGACAAAATTTCTAAAAAATAAGAACTGTGAGGAGTCATTTTTTAAAAATAATGGTTCTTGTTTGTCCATCTGTTTACATTTGTTATTTTCGTCATTAATTAAATATCAGCATTGAATCCAAAATTTATAGGGGAAAATAAATACCTTAATATATTTGTAGCTTGTATCTGAAACTTAATAACTGCATTCTAGCTAAACAACTTAAATTTGAAAAAGCAATTTATTCAGAAAAATCATGTTTAACTTTGACAGTTAATTACTCAAAAGTTTTCTCATAGTTCTTAAAATTTCACTTTCCGAAGGTAAAAGTGATTTTTTTTTGTCTCGAGTGACTTCTATCATACTTACTAATAGAGTAGAATGGTGCCCTCATTTTGATGAGCAGAGGCTTCTCTTAAAGGAAGATAATTCCTTTTCAGACGTCTTCTCCTAACTCCCTGACCTGAATTGGCAACAGGTTCCAATAGTAAGGTTAAAAATTAGTACTTTCAAGTGTATTATTTAACTGGTTTTTAAATTTCAAATTTTACAAATAACCTATCTTGAAAGTTTTTTCATAGAGTTTGAGAGTTAAACTTTCTGGAACATTAAGAAATTTGAGTTGCAATGAATAGAGCCCTTAAATTTTGTATTTATTTGTTTAACCTTTATTTGGCACCAATTATAATTCTAAGTGAAATTATCCTGTTATTAGGATCACGTTTCTTGATAGCATTGTAAATAAAGCTCATGAGAATTTATTTAGATTTCCTATAAAAAGAGAATTAAATCATAAAGTCTTCTGATTTAAGGGTCTTCAAATAATTTCTGTTGTATTTTAGGTTTAGTACTTTCTTTATACTTTCACCATATTTTGATGTTTATCATCTTATTTTTCCATATCTACATATGTGTACATACATAGAGATAGAGAAAGTGGAAGCGGAGGGAGAAGGAGCGAGCATCTGTTGGATCTCAGGCACCAGTGATACCTTTCAAATAAAACAGAAAAGATGCCCGCGCCTTTGGAGCTCATGTTTTAGTAGAAGAGAAGATGAAGCTAAGAAATGAACTTTTTTTAAAGGGACGCTTATGTTAGGGCTAAAGGCAAGAGAGGAAACAGTTGGTCAGTTAGCTAACAGCAGGTGGCTCTCTTTAGATTAGTTGGCCAGGGAGGCTTCTCTGAAGCAGAGACTCGGGTTAGACTATCAAACAATGACAGTTACTCCAGTGACTCGTTAGATACTTCAAGACTGTTAATTACTTAACAAAATGTAAAATATGTTTTACTGTCATCAAACTGTGGCTGAGAAGTTGAATATTCAAAATCTGATGTTGAAACATGTGTCTATAAAACTGACTTATTTTTCAAATATACCTCAAAAAATAATAAACGCGTCCTGTTTTAGGAATGGTGGAAAGCAGCAGACATAACTGGAGTGGACTGGACAAGCAAAGTGATGCACAGAATCTAAATGAAGAGAGGATCTTAGCCTTACAGCTGTGTGGGTGGATAAAGAAAGGAACAGATGTGGACGTGGGGCCGTTTTTGAACTCGCTGGTACAAGAAGGGGAGTGGGAGAGAGCTGCCGCCGTGGCATTGTTCAACCTGGACATTCGACGGGCCATCCAAATCCTGAACGAAGGGGCATCTTCCGGAAAAGGTATTAGCTTAAGTCCTAAGATACTTGAAATTCATAGACGCCTTCAAAGAAAAGATACTGATAATTTTCACAAAATCTAATGTTAATATTTTTATGTAAATTTTTTGAAAGAGAAGTTAGCACAGTACTGTATCTGTAAATATTAGCCCATCCCTTCTGTTTATGCCTTGGTTTACTAAGTCTGTAGAAAAGAAAACGTGGCCCTGGCCAATGTGGCTCAGCTGGTTGGAATGTTGTCCCATGTCAAAAGGTTGCAGTTTGATTCTGGTCAGGGCACATTCCTGGGCTGCAGGTTTGGTGCCTGGTCCAGACCCATACAATCCCCAGACATACAGGAAGCAACCAGTCAGTGCTTCTCTCTGGCATAGATATTTCTCTTGCTCCCTTCTCTCCCCTCCTCTCTCTAAAAAGCAATGAAAAAAATATTCTCAAATGAGGAAAAAGATAATTTTTTTAAAAGAAATAAAATGTGTCTTGTCATTTAAGGAATGTTCTTGATGTGTGCATTTTCAGAGTTTTTTTTTCTTTTAAAAATAGTTCACATACATTTTTAAAATTATTTTCTTGGAGATTAGGACCACTTTAGTTTACAATTATTTTTGTGGTGAACTTTTGAGTATATTTTATTTTTATACTTTGTTTTTTGAATAGTTATTGTTGACTTTTAGAAAACTTTGCACAGTAGTTTTAGTTAGACTAATACACTACATTCTTGTAAAAATTGTATTTTGATTTACAAAAGTGCTTCTACTTGAGTCTTGATTTAAACGTAGCTTTCATTTGATATTTTTTAGAAGGGAAGAAAAAGTGAAATGTGATAAATGTTTCTAACATTTTGCAAGAGAATATTCAGAAAAATAAATCTTACATTTTGTAAGAGAATACTCAGAAGAATAAAAGTGATTTTTAATACACGTAGCAAATTATTTCTGAGTTCTCAGGATACTTAATTCCTATTTGGTGGTCCATTTTGAAACCATTACAGCTTTGTTGTACCATAGGGAAAAGCGAAAAATTAACTGTAATATATTTACTTGCAGTGTAAAAGTTGAAAAAGCTAATGTTTTGTCCAGATGGGCCTCTTTCCTATTCACTTTTGTTATAACTTCTAGGCTTCCCTGTTTGAAATTGCAACAGAAGTGGTGATGGGAAAAATAATTGATATTTAAAGCCATTTCTAATTATAATTTTGCTGCAGCCTGAGAACATGATACTTTTCTGTCATGTGTACCTGGAATAATTGGAATTGCATTTGAACACTTAGACTAACAATAGGAGAAAGTAATCTTTCTAATGATTTTCATACTTTGGTTATTATTAAGGAAAGATTTCTCTGAACCCAGTATTCCTTTCCATTTGGAAATAAATTGTTCAAAGCAGAATTCAAAGAAGATTTTTTTTTTCTGTATTAATTAAAGACTTTAATAGTAGATAGTGAAGCAAGCACAGAGTAATTGAAGAACATGTTTATAGAAATGAAGAACAAGGCTATGAAGGATGTAAGGTGGGAAAGGGAAAACTGCCTTTTTATTTGGAAAAGAAAGGAAATGTTTAGAAACAGGAAACAATGAGAAATGAGAAAGTTGCTATAATAAATGTAGAAAGTACTTAAGAGTAGAGGTTAAGCGTTAGTATAATTTTCTCTTTTGAAGCTAAACTTGTTAAAAGGCAAGGTAGCCATAGGGTTGACTTCTTAACAGATATCAACAGCCATATAAACTTCTAAGCATATAAATGCTTAAAAGACTTCAGTAACAAATGCTTTGTTGCAAGTCCGTCTAAATACAATTCAGTGGTAATACTATAGTTGGTTTTGTCCTAGAAAAATTAAAAGTATAACACTAATAAAAATACTGAAATGATGTTTTTAATGCTTTGTAGTTAAGGCATGCACATAAATATGTACATTAAATATTTAGAAATAAGTAAAATGACTTTGAAATTTCATTCTCAAGGTACACTAATATTTTCTATCAGTGCTTTAAAATATCTCAACCAATGTAAAGGAACTTGGTGGTAAAGTTGGCAGTGATTCTGGTAGGATGGTGTCACTTTTCTTTAGTTAGTTCCTGAGCAGTAACATACTGCATGAGAACCTGCCTGGAATGAGGACTTAAAAATTTAGAGGTACGTGACCTGCACAGGGTTTGCAGTGGGGGCAAAAGTTTTGTAACAAAGGGAATTTTTACCTTTGGTCCTTCTCAAGTTTGCTAGTTCTAATCAAAACCCTTATTCTGTTAGGCTTATTTTTCTGGGGTAAAATTCACCTTCTAGTCTTGATTTGTTTATGGTGTAAGAACTGGGAAGAAGAAGATATTAAGCTTTTGATCACTGATTTAGCTGGCTGTTTTTAATATGCAGGTGATCTGAATCTCAACGTGGTAGCCATGGCTTTATCCGGTTACACTGATGAGAAGAACTCCCTTTGGAGAGAAATGTGCAGCACTTTACGATTACAATTAAACAATCCATATCTGTGTGTCATGTTTGCGTTTCTGACAAGTGAAGGAGGATCTTATGATGGAGTATTGGTAAGCTCATTTCTGTTGCCTAAGATTCTTTTGAAGGTAGGAGTTTTAATCTAACTTTGTAAAAATGTTCAAATATCTGTTGTAAAAAATATTGTTGTAGCTCAACGCATTTTCTGTTATTTAAAGTATCTTAAACATTTTTTGAGAAGCTCTTGAATGTGACTGCCAACTTAGAATAAGCTGATAACATACTGAACTTGATTTTTAAAATAGTTTTAATGATATTATTTATAGACATGAAATAGAATTTTACCTTTTAGCTTAAGAACTGAGTGCTGGAACTCAGCAACTTTATAAACAATATATTGAAATACAATTTTTAAAAGTGTGTGTTTTTCTTACTTTTGTTAAGTAAACCAGCACATGATCAGGATGACCATATCTTGTCTGCGATAGTATTTGTCATTCTTAGCTTCTAGCATGGAAGATAAATTATATGATCATATTACTTACAGTGACTATTTTATATTTTTATAATTTGGTCTTTCATTCGTATTTCTTTCTCTTCCACTTTAACCACTTTAATGACCACAATTACCACATAGATTCTTTATACAAAATTGTGAAAGAAAGAATAAACTGAGATTTGCTTAATCAGTTTTAGTTTTACACTTCACATCGGTATCAGAATTTGCTCTGTTGGGCTTCTTTCTAGCACTGAGAAGAGCTTTCTAACATGAAAGATATCTCTGTTTGACATTATAGCATTTCTTACGAAATACACATGACTTGAATAATTGGTTTAAATGTTAGTCCCTAAGAATTTATAAAACGTATTTTTATTGAGGTATCTTAATGAAAATTTTAATAAATATTGTTTGTGTCCATTTTGGCAATTCGTTTTTATATCTTGTTCACTACTTTTTTTTTTTTTTTTTTTTAAGATTTTATTTATTATTTCCAGAGAGAGAGAGAAAGGGAGAGAGGCAAAGAGGGAGAGAAACATCAATGTATGGTTGCCTTTCACCTGCCTCCAGCCACAGACCTGGCTGGAGACCTGGTTTGCAACCTGGTTACGTGCCCTGGCTGGGGAATTGAACCAGCGACCTTTGGGTTTGCAGGCTGTCGCCTTATCCACTGTGCCACCAGCCAGGGCCTGTTCACTACTTTTAATAAATTGCTATTGAACTTTTCTGACAACATCAAATTGATATCCAAGAGTATGTTGGGGCTTTTTTTCTTTTGGCTATTAGTACTCTGGTTTTTTTTTGTTTTTTTTTAAACAGAACACTTTAATTATTGCATCTTGAAGAAATACGACTTTCAGGAAGTGTTGGAGAATGATAAAGCTTTTAAAAAAGGAAGTGAATTGTTCACATTTTAAATTGATAGAAAAATATATTGTCTAAACATTCTGTATTTTAAGTTAAGTAATCTATTATAGAGACCAACCTTTTCTTATATCAAAAGTTGGGTTAATGAGATAGCAGTGTCTTATCTTGAGTAGGAAGTTCATATTTCCAAATTATTTCAGGAGTGTTCCTAAATATAATTTATATATAAATAATTATAATTACTGTTGTTCTTTATTTTATCTTTACTCAAGGATGTGCTCATTGATTTTAGAGGGGAGAGAAGGAAGAGAGGGGAGGAACATTGATTGGTTGCTGCTCGTACATGGCAAGATTGGGGACCAAACCCACAACTTAGGCATGGGCCCTAACCAGGGATTGAACCCGGGACCTTTCGGTTTACAGGACGACACTCTCACCAACTGAGCCAGGCCTAATGTTGTTCTTTTAAAAAATTGTTAATTGTGATAATCTAGTGAAAAGTACAAACTTGGGAAAGCAAAAGACAAAGGTCTGAGTTTTTTGCTGTGCTGGCCTGTCAGTTAACTTTTGAGGTTTTAGTTTTCTCAGCTATAAGATGGGACAGATAATATTTATAGTTCTTTCTAGATCAAAAATTTTAACACATGAAACTGAATCTAAAAGTTAAATCCAGCTTGTATCAAACATATTCCCTCTTTAGGGCAGAACCATAAAATATTTTATCTTTGTGGAAACATGCGAGGTATCAAGGAAGCCTTATGTTTAAAGGAGGAAAACTGTAGTTCATAGGAGGACTTGAATAGAAACAAGATATTTTCCCCACTTTAAAACTGTTTTTTACTTATCACAAAATTAGTTGTACCTTTCTGAAATATTCTGTAAACATTTTTTTCAGAATATTATTGTACAGTGTTGAAAATTATGCACAAATCAAGTATTTACCATGATTCTTCTAAAAGTATTGGCACAAACCACCTAATATTTTACTGTAGGCACAAAATTATGTTTATTTATAAACGTGTTTTAAAGCTTTTAAAACTATTTACTTTAGAAACGTGTTGATTTTCTTTTTAAATTCTGTACTGGTACATTCTTTCATACTAGTATATTTTCTGATAATTCACAGATTTCCTGGACTTGTTGGTTAACTTTGCAGCCAAAGATACCCTGTTAACCCCCAAATTAATTTCTGTGATGGAAGGATTATAGTATCTTAAGTTTGATAACTATGCATCATTGCTTATATTTTCTGTTGGAGTTATATAAAACTGAACTAGAACAACTTTTTTAACTGAATAGGTCAGTTCAGTATTTAAGAGGTAAATTTTTACTTTGTAAGGACAATAACTTTCTTGAGAGTTACATTAAGAAAGGCATCTTATGTGAAATAAGTCAGAGAAAGACAAATACAATTTCACTTCTATTTGGAATCCAAAACAATAAAGTAAACAAAACGGAAACAGTCTCATACCTAGGAGAACAGACTGATGGTTGCCAGATGAAAGGGTGTGAGGGGTAGGTGAAGCGATTAAGGAAGTACAAATTGGCAGTTCCAAAACAGTTGTGGGGATGTTAAGGTATAGCATAGGGAGTATAGTCAACAATTTTATAACCACATACAGTGTCAGATGGGTATGGGTAGTAGGCTTATGGGGGGATCAGTTCATAAACTATATAAATGTCTAATGGTTATGCTGGACACCTGAAACTAATATAATATTGAATGTCGACTGTAATTGAAAAAAATTTTCAAAAAATTTTTAAAAAGGCATCTAGGGGATCAATGGTTCTTCCAGTATGTACACAATAACTTATGAATATCTTTGAAAATAAAATTACACTTTATGTGTATAAAATACTTAGTCTTCAGCCCTGGCTGGTGTGGCTCAGTGGATTGAGCACTGGCCTGAGAACCAAAGGGCCACTGGTTCAATTCCCAGTCAGGGCACATGCCTGGATTGCAGGCCAGGTCCAGGTTGAGGGTGTACGAGAGGCAACTGATTGTACAGATGTTTCTTTCCCTCTCTTTCTCCCTCCCTTCCCCTCTGTAAATAAATAAAATATTTTTTAAAATACTTAGTTTTCAAAACTTTTGAATTCATAGCACCGACAAGTAACTTAATGCTTTTTCTTTTCAGTATGAAAACAAAGTTGCTGTACGTGACAGAGTAGCATTTGCTTGTAAATTCCTTAGTGATAGTCAGGTAAGAACTGATTTAATTCCATGTTTGAAGTGATTACTATTTATTGTCACCAGATTAAAAAACTGATTTTTATGTATAAATATGTGTTTGTGAGATATATAAATTCTCCTAAAAAGTAAGTGATCTCTTGCCCTTGTTGGTGCCACAGTGGATAAGGCACCAGCCTGCGAACCCAAAGGTCGCTGGTTCGATTCACAGCCAGGGCACATAGCCAGGTTGCAAGCCAGGTCTCCAGCCAGGTCCATAGCTGGAGGCAGGTGAAAGGTAACCAAACATTGATGTCTCTCTCCCTCTCTGCCTCTTTCCCTTCCTATTTCTCTGGAAATAATAAATAAAATTTAAAAAAAAAGTAAATGATCTCTTTATTAGATTTAATATTGTAAGTGTGTATGGTAATTAACTTTAAATGTTGCTGACTTAATATTTTAGTTTATTTCTGCTTTTGCAAGTGAGATCAGTTAATAAAAATGTTAAACTCACCTCTTAGGGATGCTGTAAAAGGATTTCTTTGTTTTTTGTTTTTTTTCAACGTATGGTTGCGTTTCACCTGCCTCCAGCCACAGACCTGACTGGAGACCTGGTTTGTAACCTGGTTATGTGCCCTGGCTGGGGAATCGAACCTGCGACCCTTGGGTTCGCGGGCCAGCGCCTTATCCACTGTGCTACCAGCCAGGGCAGGATTTCTTTGTTTTTTTAAGATAATAAATAGGTACTGAATTCGTGTGTGTGTGTGTGTGTGTGTGTGTGTGTGTGTGTAGTGAGAGAGAAATGCACATAAATGGCTAGTATTACAATGTGCTAAGTGCTATTACAGTGAAAAAGTGCTGGGGTAGATACAGAGAAATTTGGTGAGGGTTGGGGTGGGATGAGGTCTGGGAAGACCTTACAAGGAATGGTTATTTTTCATAATCTTCAAGTCCACTTTCAACTCATTCTATGATTCCGTTAACAATGTGTCCTACTATAATACACAACAAGAACTTTGAAGAATAATAATGATAGTTCTCTTTTAAGTTAGTGGTAGTATAGTAAGCCATCTATAGTTATTTTGTAGAATAATTGTCAAAAATTAAATGCCTTGCCTAATTAAAAAACATTTTAAGTGATCATGAATGCTGCATTGTAATTTATATTACATGCAAAGACTTCATAGAAATCATACATCTTGATTTTTGCAAGGGCTTTTGTTTTAAAATGTTTTCTAGTAAGAATAAAACTGTTCCACATGTAGAAGTTTTGAAAGACAAGATACAGTGAAAATGGATTGCTTCAGAAGAATCACTTTGCATTTTCCAGTTAAATAGATACATCGAAAAGTTGACCAATGAAATGAAAGAGGCTGGAAATTTGGAAGGAATTCTACTTACAGGCCTTACTAAAGATGGAGTGGACTTAATGGAGAGTTATGTCGACAGGACTGGAGATGTCC
Organism: Noctilio leporinus; assembly: GCA_004026585.1. Taxonomy (NCBI): domain Eukaryota; kingdom Metazoa; phylum Chordata; class Mammalia; order Chiroptera; family Noctilionidae; genus Noctilio; species Noctilio leporinus. The sequence goes on from PVIW01000543.1 coordinate 236,558, forward strand.
AAACAGCAAGTTACTGCATGTTACAGGTTAGTGCAGTGTGGCAGCCACTTAAAGAATAAAAAATCCCTGGCCTGGTGTGGCTTAGAGGATTGAGCACCAGCCTGTGGACTGAAGGATCACTGGTTCCATCCCCAGTCAGGGCACATAACCAGGTCTCCAGCCAGGTCTCCAGCCAGGCCTGTAGCTGGAGGCAGGTGAAAGGCAACTTCACTTTGTTTCTCTTCCTTAACCGTCTCTCTAAAAATAATAAATAAAACCTTCAAAAAATAAAAAATGTTCACCCACCTTCTGTATTTTCTTCCCTTATTAAGTGGGTATGCCCTTTGCTTGCTAAGGATCTTGAGAAATCATTTAGTTTTAACCTAATCACTTGATGTGCAGAGGACATCTGCTTAATCTTTCTCTCCTTAAGCCTCCTGCATAGGGTTATCCAGTTTTCTTTCACTTTAGGAAGTGTCAGTCTTGATTTTATCAAATGAAGTAGACACCTCTGTTTACTTTCTCCAGATGTTGACACAACTACACCTTCTAGAAAAGAGACTGAAGTTCCCCCATCTGAACTGTAGTCTCACTTAAGTGCTAAAGGCAGGTTATACCACAACTCTTTTAATTCTCATTTTCTCTGTTATCAGTGGACAGGATTTAGGGTAACCCTTTTATCTGTTTTCTCTGTTTTTACTGTCCAGTGGTTACAAAGAGACTCCTGGCAGAGGTTCCCTCTACTTTACTTTTGTTGAAAATTTAGAGCATTTTGCTGATTTTCCCATAACCTTCCAGCTAATCTTATCCTTTCGTGGTGTCCCCTTTCTTGTTTTCGTTCTTTTATACAAGAGCATGCCATGCACTGGGAAATCATCATAAAATGCTCTCTCCTTCACCCTTCCTTATGAACAAATACAGGTACTGGCCCATAAATTGCAGTGTAAGTTTACCCTAAGACTTTAGGCCACTTGCCCATGAAAGAAAAGGTGTTCTATAACACAATGCATTTTTTTTTTTTCCTTACTGAAATGGGATTATATCTATTAAATCAAACTGTAGATATGTGGCTACAGAGTGCAGATGGGTTGGTAATCTCATAACAAAATTGATAAACTATTTTAAATGTGGACAAGTGTATAATTGAATCTTGCTTTTAAAAAAACTCCTGGGTTCTTTTGAATTAGTGTTTCAGGATTCTTTGGAGGGCAGGGCAGGGGAGAGCAATGGGGAGAAATGGGACAGCTGTAATAGAATAACAATAAATTAATTTTAAAAAATTAAAAAATAATTTAGTCCGAATTCAGCTGTGTTTCAATTGAGATGTTTCCTCCATTTATATTTATATGTTCAAGTTGATATCTACCATCTTACTATTTATTTTCCATTTTTTCCTTTGTTTTGTTTACTGTTCTGTTCCTGCCTTCTTTTGGGTAATTGAATATTTCAATATTTTACTCATCTAGTGTCTTTTTTTTTTTTTTTCCATCTAGCATCTTTTTAGCTATACTTTTTTCATTAATTTTTAAAAAACATTTTATTTCCTCATACTTCACATTTCATACCTGATATATCAGGCTTTCTCCTCCTCCCTTTCTTTCAAACCTCAGACCTCACACCTAACAGTTCATGCTTTTTGCTTCATCTTTCATGTTTCATAAATATTAAAACAGTGTAACTCCATTTACAACCCCTTCCTTTGGCCTGTTGCTATATATTTTACCTGTGCATGTTGTAAACTCCCACCTACAGTGTTACTACTTATACTTTGAACATTTTAGTTGTCATTTGTGCAAATTATGTAAAGAACAAAAACGTGAGCTTTTATACGTATTTACTTATTTACTCTTCCAGGTACTATTTAGACAAAGAGACCCAAATTTTATCTGGTATTATTTTCCTTTGGTCTTTCTCTTTGACATTTCTTACAGTACAGAATTACTGGTGACAGGTCCTCTCAGTTTAATTTTAACTGAAAATCTCTGTTTTGTTCTTGTTTTTCTTTCAGGGCTAAAAGTTTTATTTCATAGTCTTCTGGCCTCCCTTGTTTCTGATAAGAAGTCGGCTATTACTATTTTGTTTCCCCTATGCAGTTTTTATTTTTCCCTTGGGCTGCTTTCAAGGTTTTCTTTTTGATTTTTAGCATTTTAACCGTGATGCCTAATATGGTTCTTTTTTTCCTGCCTATGGTTCACTGAGCCTCTAGGATCTGCAATCAGCATTTTTAATAGCATTTGGAAAGTTCTCAGGCATTATTTCTTTAGCTTCAATCTCATTCTCTTCTTTTTGGACTCCAGTATACATACATTAAGTCACTTAATAATATCTTATAGTTATCCCACAGCGTTCTGTAGGCCCTTTTAATTTGATCTGACCTAACCTCAACTTTTCCCTCTGCAGCTTTTATCAGAGCTTTATTTTCAGTTTTGTAGGGTCAATTGAGAGAAAACTTACTGCATATGCATTGACCAATTTTTTTCTTAGTTTATCCTTACTGACATGGAAGGGGCAAGAGTTGCAGTATGATTTCTTAAAAAACACAAAACAAAAAACAGGGGTTGTATTTTTTTTTAGTACTTAGTTCTAGCTAAGTTGGTCAAAATTAAAAGTAGAGTAGATGTTGACGTTTTTAAAAAATGAAATTGTCAACTGAGAGTTTCTCCACATGTTCCTATAGCTATAAATTAACTCTGGTTTGAAGTTACTACCTAATTAATAGTTGAAAGATACGCTCTCGATTTTAATGGACTGTGTAAAGATAGATTGTGTTTATTAGTTGTTACAGGTTTCATCCTGTTTTCCATAAATAAAATGCATGCCAAGTTCTAATATTTTAGTATTCTCTCTGGCGCCCAAATAGAACTGAGAAAACCGGGCTTCACAGTGATGCTCATGGCTTCATTGGAGAGAAGGACTTTGGCTACTTTCTTTATAAATTGAGGAAAGTGTGTTGGACAGGGCTGTATGCACCCTGAAAAGCAGAGCAGTGGGAGGTGGGGTATGGGAGGTGGTGCGGGGCTGCCATGGGACAGACCTTGAGGGAAGTCTTCCTGCCAAGAAATTGAAGTTATTCATGAGAAGAAATCTAAATTTAAGGAAAAAGAAATTGTTACTTTTAATTATGTCTTAGGAGCCTAAGAACTAACTACTTTGAGTTTGGTGTTTTTCTTGTTAATTTTTAAGGTAATTATGTTTAATTAAGAGAGAGAATAGGCAGATTTAACTTTGAGATAAATAGGTATACCAAAATATCACGGCAGGTGTCACGGCACGTTGCTAGATATAAAGGGCCACGCTCGGTATTATTTTAATTATGATTTAGCAGCTTTGGTGTGTATTTGGATTGGATAGTAAACAGGTTTTATGAACTCAGAGGTTTTAATTGTGGGGATAAAGAGTATTCACACTACTTGTGATGCATTCATTCAACCAGGGAGGTGAGACTTTTTTGCTCATGGGTTTTTAAATTTATTACACTTCCCTGGACAGTTCTAATGATACAAACATTACACACACATGTATGTATATATATAAATAATATATATGCGCACATATACATTATATATTTCTGTCATTAGTAGAAACCAGCTGAAAGTAAATCAGTAGAGCTTTAACAATTATCTAAATTCTCATTAGGAATCAGCTTTGGGCAAAAAGGAGGCCAGTTTCTTCTGTGTGACTCATACTCATGTGTTACCTTAGAATCTTCTGGTTTAGCCAGGAAATTTCTAAACACCTGAAATAATTTATGTTTTACTTTTAGGGTTCTCCTTTAGATGTTCTTAAAGATGAAAGAGTTCAATACTGGATTGAGAATTACAGAAATTTATTAGATGCCTGGAGGTTTTGGCACAAACGAGCTGAATTTGATATTCACAGGAGTAAGTTGGATCCCAGTTCCAAGCCTTTAGCACAGGTAAATACATAATTTTGGAGAGAATCAAATAACATCTGCCTAATATTCTAGCCAAAAGTAGAAGTATTTATAGCATATTTTATAGGATACATTGAGAGTTTGAGTTAATAAATTAGTACTGGGTGCTGTTTTTGCTTGTAGCGAGTCCATTGATGTCTTTATACTAGACTGTTCTTTGTCTTCTATTGTCCTGTATTTTGTTTTGGTCCTGCTATTTTCTAACGATTATCTCAGTGGCTTGAGCTTTAGGCCAAGATAGAGCAAACTAGAGCAGGCCTAGAGAATCTTAGGCAAAACTAAGTCAATGCTAGAGCTATCTAAGCCTTTTTCGAATCCAAACTATTCTGTGATCTTATAAATTCTATTTATGTATTGTTTTTCTGCACTATTTATATGTAATAAGGCAGTATTTTTTAACAGTATATATACATATATCTATGATGACACGTGGAAGTTTAAAATTTTTTTAATTTAAGCATTATTTAAAACACATGAGATTAATTATCTTATAAATCACATGATATAAGATCATTGTACTTGTACCTCTAGGTTCAGGCATTAAATATCAGGTATATCCTCAATGTGAGCACTGGATGGTGCTGTTTTCTTACTTTAGAAAGTTGAGAAAATAATGCTCCTATTGTATTAAAACAACCTTAGTATTAGTAAAATAGAATTATATGGTAATATTTGTTACTGCTCTATATAATAAGTGTGTAAGAGCCTAGAAGTTCAATTTTAAAGAGGAATGAACAGTTAATATTGTTATTATTCTGAAGTTTTAACTGTTTACCATTATAGTTTCGTTAACTCCTTATCTTAGGAAAAGAGTGTTTACAAGAAAATTTGTTCAGGAGATGATATCATGGAACTAGATCAGAGCCATATTTGGGATATTTTTTAATGTCTCTAAGGTTTCTATTCTAAAATATTGGTATTTAATGTTACTAAGTCATTATTTCTAGAATGTTGGGATTTAATGTGAACTCTAAAGTCCTTATTGTTTCTAAAATATTGAGATCCAACATTGCCAGGTTTTTTGTGTACATCAAAGAACGTAACTAAGCAAAGGTAACAGAAAAGTACTCAGTGTAACTGCTAAGTGGGAATCTTAAATGACAGCTAGTCAAACTTAGCAGGTAAATTCTTTTATAATATAAAATGTTTGAAAATTGTTTTAAAGTACCTTATTCGGATCAAACTTCGAATTTATTTTAAAGTTTGCATTATATTTTCCCATTTGTTTTCCAGGTGTTCGTGAGTTGCAACTTCTGTGGCAAGTCCATCTCCTACAGCTGTGCGACGGTGCCCCACCAGGGCCGAGGCTTCAGCCAGTATGGCGTCAGTGGCTCGCCCACGAAATCCAAAGTCACGAGCTGCCCGGGTTGTCGGAAACCCCTCCCTCGCTGTGCACTTTGCCTCATTAACATGGGAACACCCGTTTCCAGCTGTCCCGGTATGACAGTTCTGCAGTCTCCTCTTCTGAGCTGAAGTCGTTCCTCCATAATTGATTTAATATTGTAAACAAAACGCATACTAGCTTGATTTTGTCTTTTTTCTAAGAGCAAGCCACTTCCTGGCTTTTGTTCTCTATAGTTTATAAAATCTGTACATTAAAAGTAAAATCTATCTGTGGTATCTCAGGTAATCTCATGAGTTCTAGCCAATTTGAAATCAGTGAGAAGAGCTTAAATATTACATAATCTTATAATATTTTTTTTTACCGCTCTTTCTAAGAGGAGTTCCCTCAAATACTTTATTTGAAAGTCATGTGGCCTCATCTGTTAAAATTACCTTGTATGCGTAAAGGGTTTTTGATGGTCTCCAAGCACTTTCACATTTCCTCATATTTCATCTTCAAAATCCACCTGTGAAATATATAGACAAAGTATTAACTTAGAAATCAGACTCCTTTACTTGTAGGTTTTGGTGCTGTTTCTGCTATATTTGTCAATTACCTAGCAAATATTACATGTATGTTGGTTAGAAGTATATATGGTTAAAAGTATTAGGATTATTGTTTACTGTTTATAGTGAGCCTATAGAAAAAAATAGAGAACAATAGTTCATTAAATATAATGTATCCAATGGCTGGCAATATTACAGCTATTTGTGTAACTTGATTATGATACTATGGCAGAAATCTCAGTTAAAAACATTTGAATATTTGACACTGTGGTATAATAATAAGTAAAGAACTGGACATTGTGTCAGAAGGACACTTCGTTATAGCTCTGACATTCAGCCTGTGGCATTGCAAGTTACTTTAACCCTTTTTCATGTAAAGTGTTCTTTCTAGTTAGGAAATTTTGTAGTTTTATTCTGCAGCTGATTCATGTAAGTACTGTGCTTTATTGTTACATAAACATCTTTGAAAGATTTTCTGGTATCATTGGCTGAGTATTCTTCATTCTAGATGTCTTTTTAAAAACAAATTAAGGCAATATGTAGTGTTTTCAAATGCACTTGTTAGTTCCAATTTAAATTTTAATCATGGATTTTCATTTTGTACATTGTATGTTGATCATTTTTTTATAGCCCTGATACTAATAAATTGAAAATTAAAAAGTTTTGTGAACTATACCACACATAAGAATGCATGATGTACTGTGGTAAAGTGAACATCAGTGACCCTTCTACCCTGTTTCAGATAGCATTGTCTGTACTGGTGGCTTTGACCCTTTCTTCCTGCCTAGTCCCCTCCCTCTGCCCCAGAGGCAACTGCCATCCTAAATTGTGTTGTTCAGTATGGCTTTGTCACAAGTTGAGTTTTGTCTGTGTTTTAAATTCTACATAGTGAACCATGTGGAATATGCCCTTGGGCTTGCCTTTTTTACTCAACATTGGGGCTTTAACTTTTTTTGTAGTGTCAGTTATGCTGATGAATGAAGCTGTCGTTTTATTTATGTTTTCATTAGTACAATACATGATTATAGCAGTTTTTCCACTGTTCTGTTGATGGACATTTTGGTTGTTTCCAGGTTTTTACTACTATGAATATTCCTACATATCTCTCCATCTAGCATGTATAAAGTTTCTCTAAAGTTCTTACCTATAAGTAGAATTACCAAATCACACTGTTTGCTAATGTTTTACTTAGAATTTTTACATTCTATTCAGGGGAGAGATTGGCCCTGTAAACCTTCCTTTCTTATATTATTTTTGCCTAGTTTTGTTAGCAAAATTATACCAACTTCATAAAGTGCTTTGGGAAATTTGCCCTCTTTCCCTGTTCTCTGAAAGAGTTCATATAGATAAAAAGTATCTGTTCTTTCAGTGTGTAGTAGAATTCACCTTCATTTTCTCCATGGGAAGATTTTAAACTACTGGTTATTTTGGTAAAGTTGTTCATTCTGATCGCTTCTTAGCGAATTTGATACTTTACATTTTTCAATGTTTTATTAGCTTTTAAAAATGTGAGGAAGCTCCTATTAGCTGCTATCTTTTCAGTATAACTAGATTCTAGCATTAAAGTTGCTATTTTGATACGTGATTTGTATTTTGACACAGTTTTAGAAATACCTTTTAAGAAACTCTGAATAAAATATTATGATATAGTCATTAAAGATCATTTTCTTTAACCCATAGGAGGATCCAAATCAGATGAAAAAGTAGACTTGAGCAAGGACAAAAAATTAGCTCAGTTTAACAACTGGTTTACATGGTGTCACAATTGCAGGCACGGTGGGCATGCTGGACATATGCTTAGTTGGTTCAGGTAAGCTGCACATTCCTTCTGTAATGGCTTGGGCTAAGAGGAGGTCAAGCAGCTGGCCTTTAAAATACTTGCGGTCTACACCGTGGAAGGGTGAATTTCCTCTTTCCACTCAACTGAGTTAAGAAAGGGGGTGCTCTTTCTGTTAATAGATATCCTATTATAGTATTTTAAACTATAAAACTTATGTAAGAAATAGTTGAAATAAGATGGATGGTGTAAGTGTTTAAAGAGCATTGTTTTACTTTATTTCGGGAGAGGATATGCTTAGTTTTTCACAACTAACTGAATATTTTATCATATATGTAATGTCTTCTAAATCAGCTTGTTAGGTGGTAAGTAAGCACCTCATGCAGGAGAGGCTCAAGACCATGTTTAACTTTTACATGGAGCGGTGCCACTGGCCCTGCACTCCTTCATGCTGTAGCTTTTATATCCAGTTTGTCACATTGACTTTAATTTAAACTGAACACACCGCTTCCCCTTTTTAACTGTAAATGAGATAGATTGTTATATATTTATGAAGTAAAGCTGTTCAATTTTTCAGTAACTCTCCCCATGTTCAGCTTGGCAGTCATTTCTCATTGAATGCTTTTAATGTTTTTTGCCTTCGGGCTTTAATTGCTATATTTTTCCAAGTGCCATTTTGAAAAAATTGTATCATAGATATAGATAGGTATATAGATAAAGAAATGCACGTATGTATGTATACATGCATATATATGTATAATTTAGATTTTTAACTGTTACTTGACCTGTTTTTTTAGGGACCACGCAGAGTGTCCTGTGTCTGCATGCACGTGCAAATGTATGCAGTTGGATACGACAGGGAATTTGGTACCTGCAGAGACTGTCCAGCCGTAAATGTATGACCTGAAGAGAAGCCATCAAGTGTGGAGCTTTCTAATAGATGTCCTGCATAGCTCAAAACATACCTCAGCGCAAGTCACTTGTGACTTTCCTGTAATGGGAAAATAAATCATTCTGTCCTATCAGCAGTTTGATGTTTGAGTGATTTTGATGTGCTTCACAGAGACAAGTGCTGCTGAAATGGGCGTCAGAGTGTGGGGTAAATGCTGTTGAATAGGTTGAAAAAGTTCATTTTGGAAGAACTTTTTCTAGGGTTTTGTTGAAATTATAAACACAATGCAAGCAATTTCTGAAATAGTCGAGAACAGACCTTAAACCTATTATCTTCCAAACTGAAAGTAGATAGCCATTAGCAAAAATCAGTACACTTTGAAAATAGAGTAAAATGACCAATTCCGTGACCCAGATGACAGTTGAAACTCATTATTGCTTAGATGCCTTTGAGATTAAATTAAAACTATGGATTTTGATTTTTAGAATTGGAGAGTTTCTACCCCACACTGGAGAGTAAATTTTGTCAAGGTATGGTTGATATATATATGTGTATTTTATGGAGTCTTTTTCTCATGCACTTTTAAGGTAAAAAATATTTTGGCACAGACTATTATTAATTATCTCCCTAGAAAACCCAAAATTGAGCTATATCTTACAACTGTCTCTTGTGAAGAGAAAAATATGCATCATTTCAGGGGGAGTATGTTGTAAAATTTCCTGTTTCAACCTTTTGCTTTTCAATGTCCTGATTTGTCTTTATAAAGATTCTCTCCCTATTAAGTCATTGTCTTATGCACATTGTCCAGGAGCATTTTACTCAACACAAAGTCTGTATGGGAAGTTAGTGACCAACCATTCAGCAATCATGTCAGTATGTCTTACTGTCAGATCGCCTCCTGTTTTGGAATACCTTGTTTTTTCCCAAGATAAACTGGGAGATGTTGGGGGAAGTGGGTCACTTTGGAGTCCATTTTACTTTACATGTAAGTTTCTAAAAGTAAGTATAATTTGGCCAATTCAGGGCCTTTATTTTACAATTCTATTTTTTCCTTTTATAGCTATACATAGTTGGAAGAGAAATATAAAGGATTTATAGCATCGCTCTCTGTTATCTGAATAGACGTTCAGAGGACTGAACTGAACTGATCTTCATAGTTGAAGTTGTATTCATAGATTTAAAAAAAGTAACCCTAAAACTTAATTATTTATGGATTTTGGAGAAATACCTTAAATTTTAGGAGCTTTCACATTAACAGTTTTACTTCATGAAACTAAGCTCTAAGAAACTAGAGCTTAGTGGTGTGACCTAATATTGAACAAAAATAGATTAAAATTTCTTTTTTTACTTTGAGATATGATACAAAAAAAACCCTTTTCTAGGAAAACGTTGCATTTTTACTTTCAATGCCTTACCTAGATGATGACAATCTTCTTTTAAAATGGAAAAACTGGGAATAGGTGTATATTAAAAAACTTTTTTTTTTTACTAAGATTGCTATCTTTTTCCAGTCTTTTTTTAAGTAAATCTTCTAAATTTCATTTTACTAAAACAGAACCTTTACTTTTAAAATTGCTTCACTTGGCAATGTCCCTTTCAAATTTACTTTGTCTTGAAATATGAAAAATCAGCTTTAAGTAGTAATGTCAAACTTACACATTTTCAGTTTTCTCTAACTCAAGTAAAATTATTGAATGTATATTTAGAATAGGTTATATAAAAATTATTTATAATTTTGAAAAACTATGACATAAAACCTAGTATATAAATAATCTGGTTGTTGGTAATCATAAGGGTGACATTTTAAGATTGTTTATACCTATATGTCAAGTTCCTAATATTTTCTACAAAACCCAAATATTCATATAAAGTGTCTATTATTATGCTTGTTTTGCATTTCAGTATATGTGAACCATGAAAATAGATTAAAATTTTTTCTGTTTTTATTACTAGGTCACTGATATTTGGGTTTATAAAGTCGACAAGTTATGTTACCTAAACATGTTCTATAGAAATGTTCGATAAAAATATTCTTACTATTTTTTTTTAATTCAATAAATATGGGTTGAAGTCAGTATGTCTAATCTAGAAATTATCTATGGCTCCTCTACAAATAATTCAATAAAGTAATAGTGGTACTTAGTTTGATGACAAATTTGATATATAATCTCAGAAGCAAAGTTTTAGGCTCTGTTTTTCAGTTTAATATGCTTTTTCCAGAGTGGTTATGCTTTAAAAATTATCTATTCAAAAAGTAACTTTCCATTGTCAGTGCTAAGCACTATAGTTAGAAAGAATATAGTTCAACATTTAATTGCATAGCTCAATTTCAGTCATTTAACTACAAATATTGAAAGTATGGGCTTTGAAATTTAAATGATAATCCTAGCCTTACTGTTGTGACCAAGTGACTTGACTGCTTTGATCTTCAATTTCCACATATGTTAAAAAGCAAGGTAGAGAAATACCTAATTTTGGGGTGATGGAACTGTTAAGTGAGGAAATAAACAGGAAGTGCTGAATCCCTGTCACATAGCAAGTGCTCTATAAAAGGTAGTTTTAACAGTCACCATTACCTTAATCTTTATTGGCTACTTGTGTGTCAGCACTTGTAAAGTGAATATAGTATAATTTAAATGAAGGTTCTACATTTGTCTCAGAAGTAGAAATTTCCCAAGAGTTTCTTTTCCCAAATCTGGATAAATTATAGCAGTTTCTTTGGAGATCAGACTTAGCTCCTTTTTTTATTCTATATTTAAAACATTACTTTTTGTTGTATGAAATCCTCTGAACAAATATCTAGAAGTTTAACATAAATGTGAACCCAGGAATGAAAGTTAAAATTTTGGCAAATTTGAACAGTTGGCCAATAGCTCTTTAAAATTTGGGGTTTGCATATCTATATTCAATTCTTAAATCTTGTTCTTCATGGGAGAAAGTGTCCATTATTATCTCTGTTATCTTTCCTCTTCTGCTATTCTATTACAGTTGATGTTCATTTAGGTTAACATGTTGGGATGGTAGTTGTAATGAAAGAGAAGGTATGCTATGAGATTTGTTCACCCTTGCCATAGTTGTAGCTAAAGCAAGTGGACACTAATTAGTTTTATATATCTAATATCTGCTCAGATAAAAGCTTAGAGAGGTGGGAGAGGCATGCCACATTGTAATTCATCCTCGTATTCACATTGAGTGTTTGTGACCCACACCATGGCAGAGGTGGGGCTAGCAGCACAGCTGCCCTTCAGTCTAGTGCTGTCAGTCCTTCTGTATCATCTACTTATTTTCTCTCCCACTCCCAGATTTTATAAGTAATTAGGAAAAGCAGCAATTTTCCAAAAGTACTGTTTTTATAAAAATTACTCTAAAGAGAAGGAAAGTGTTCTAAATGTTTATTGAAGCTAACATAATCCACATGTCCAATTAGAGATAACCAAAACAACTGGTTTCACTTAGGGATATACATGATAAAAGAATGAGTAAAGTGAATATCAAATCAAAGTATATTAATAAGAATCATGGTTACTGTTGGTGCTTATTTTGTGCCAGGTACCATGTACATTATCTTACTTCATACTTACAATAGCCCAATGAGCAGGTATGCTATCAATAAAGTTCTTAATTTGTATGGCAGAAATACCATAAATATTTAAAAGGCAAGCAAACTGATAACACACGTAACAAATTTAATACCCTTAAATTCACAGAGAGCATTCTTAAACCCTTAAAGAAAAAGCACAACCAATAGTTAATATTGAGCAAGGATTGGACAGGCAAAATAGATTAAAATGGCCAATGAATCTTCAATCAGTAACAAAGTAATACTGATTAAAACAATGGGACAGTTCTCACCTGCTTGTTTAGAACAAAAAGGGAAAAAAAAAAAGTAAAAGCTCATGGATACACAACAGATACCCCCACACCTACCTGTCCCCACAGACACAGAAAATGAAATATTTTTCACTTTCACCAATAGTTCCATTGATTTGGTTATTCTGAGTATGTCAGTTATCTCCTGCTACTGGCTTCTAGTGGGTAGAATGCCATGCAGGGAGACATGGCAGGGAGTAGTGGAGGGTAAAGGGGGACAAATGGTGATGGACAAATGAGCTGGGGTGGTGAACACGCAGTCTGCAGATAATGTGCTATGGAATTGTGCACCTGACGTTTGCATAATTTTGTTAACCAGTGTCACCCAAATACATTCAAGAAAAAGAAAAAGGAAAATACTTTTATTCCTGACAATAAAAAGATGTTTTCAGATAGTGAATAACAGCATCTACCCTAAAAACACTTTCTTCATTTCAAGAAAGGAATCAAAATGAGGAAAGCAGCAGCCACATGTGTTAATGGTAATGGGATAGTGCAGTACACTGCCAGGCCCCGTCTATTCGCATAGAACACTTGAAGAATGTTTACAAAAACATTAACAGTGTTCATCAACAGTGGGATTTTAAGTGACATTTTTCTTCTTGCTTATCTGTATCTTCCAGTGTTTCTACAAAAATGATGAACGTTCATATCATATGTTACTGGCTTTTATAAAAGTTAGCCATGAACTTGTATCTTGTTCCTGCCATAATGAACAGTCAGATATGGGGAATTACATGTGAAGAAACAATACAAGGTATTATGAAAATAAGTATTGAGGTCTAATTCTTAGAAAAGTATTTTTCTAAGTTTCATATTCCATAGTAATACTGGGTTGGCCAAAGAGCCTGTTTATTTTTTCCATAAACTAAAAGTTATTTTTCATTTTCACCAACAGTTTCATTGATTTGGGTGTTTTGAGTATGTCAGCTATCACCTGCTACTGGCTTCTAGTGGGCAGAGGCCAGGGGTGCTGCTAAACATCTTCCAACACGTAAGACAGCCCCACAGCAAAGAATTACAGGGCTAAAATGTCAAGAGTACCAAGAAACTTAACAAACCACTTTGACACATTCGATCAGTCACAGCACGAATCTTTTTTTGTATTTCTGTTGCATTTTAACGTTTCTTGAAATAATAAAGCGTACTATGCCAAAAATATTGCATGTTTTCCATCTTTAGTATTAAAATAGCTGCACAAAAATTCAACAATTTTGGTGTTAAAAAAATTGCTATGACAGCTGTCACAATAACCGAATTATTTCAAATGAAGTTAAAGACAATTAAGCACTACTAGAGTCATTGTATGGAAAAAAGGAAACCAACTTTTTGGCCAACTCAATTTACAGGAATAACAAAAAGATATGGTCCTCTTTATCATCCCTATATTTGAAAATACTGCTTTTATGTTTTCCATTAAGCACATTAGGTAACAGGTCCATAAAAGAATGCTGTCAGCCCTGGCTGATGTAACTCAAGGGATTGAGCTCTGGCCTGTGAACCAAATGGTCACCAGTTAGATTCCCAGTCAGGGCACGTGCCTGGGTTGCAGGCCAGATCCCTGGTTGTGGGCATGTGAGAGGCAACTGTTTCTGTCTCACACAGTGATGTTTCTCTCCTCTGTCTTCTTCCCCTCTCTCTCAGTAAAATTTTTTAAAAAGTAAAAAGGAATGCTGGGTTCCCTGAGGTTAGTGTTAATCTAATTAATGACTATTTCAATTTCCTCTCTTCTAGATCTTCCTCATGAGATTTTCTGACTCTTGTTTTGGCTCTGGGCCTGTGGCAGGAAACCTGTTCTCTCTTTTTTAGGATTTAGTTATTATCCAGTCTAATCCTGTGTGCATTTATTTCCAGTAATTTAGCAAGTTACTGATGTGTAAGCAGTGAATTCTGAACATACATGCAGGTCTAAGCTTCTAGCAAACCACCATTTGCGTGCCTAGACACTGCTAAAGGTTATGATTTCAAAGAGGTGTGGCATCATAGTTACCCTGGAGGAGACATGGGTCCAATGGAAGAGGTAGATAGAAACGTAACTTTCAGCAGACTCAAATCCATGCACATGACTGTCTGTAGTGACTGAAAGAATATCATTTTAGCATCTGTCTTGTCTCTGCAAGCCAAAGAGAAGCCTATTTTATGTAATTTTCTCATTTTGGGTTTTCAGAAATTATTTTCTAATTAGATACAACTTGAGCAAGTAGATGTCCATACATTTTTCAAAAGTTAATTTTCTTGCTGATCTACTAATAGTGCAATGTTTTGAAATGCTCTGTTAAAAAGGTAAGCTTAGGATTAAAGGACATTTTATGGAAGGCCAGAAATAGAAGCAATAGTAATATTTCAGTGATACAGTCTTGCATCATTCAATTTATGAAAAGCATGTTGCTTTAACATAATTTCAAAACTGGAAAACCAGATATAGGAATCTAATTATTTGGGTTTTAAACTATAAAGCCATAAAGACATGATGGTCTGGAAGAGTACTTGAGGAAAATAATGTTTTATAAACTCAAAACAGGTATTACTGTAAGAAGTCATGCAAATCTTGGGGTCATATCTTTTTATTTAGAAGATATTAGCTCTAATTATACAGATACCTTTGTGTGTGTGTGGAGGGGGGTGGTAAATGCAGGAAAGCCTGGAGTTTGAAATAGCAAATGTCAAAATTCATACTTATCCAGATTTCTGTCACATTGTAGCCACATATTTTGCTGATGACAGTTTAAGAAGTTGCCATTCTAAAACATGGTAAAATGAAGTATCTTTTTAGAAGCAAGTAATTTGATAACTGATTTCATAGAAAAAATATGAATGGTACAAAGTTCCTGTGTTACATATATGATGCCAAAAATTTTTCCTTGGCAATTTGTATTATTTATTAAGCAGATACACTTAATGTTTGTGCAACTATGGGTGCATATCTTTATTGTACCAGAATGTTCCTAAAATAGATAAAGTTGTATAATTTATGAAGCAGTATATTCAGCAATTTGATAAATATGGGAGAAGTATCTTTTGCTAAAGTAATACATTATCTCTTCTGACCATTTGCTTCCCTCAAAAATGGAATGTAGGGTTAGTTGTGACTCTTAGAACAAATTATAATTTTAAAAAGACATTTCTAAAATGCATTCAGTTCTTTCTTTCCTTTTTTGTTTTTTTAAGTGAATATAATTCTCTCAGTGAAGAAGATACTGCTGGCTTCCCTAGAGAACATTCCTCTAGGCAGGTGGCATTATTTTCCCTGGAAGGATCAGACACAAATTGGAGATAATTAATCTGAGACAGATTCTTGAGGTTATCTGGGACAACTGCTGTGTTGGTATCTCTTCAGAAAATGTTACATGAATTATAGACTATGCCCATTCCTTCTGGGGACCTAAGAAATTAAAAACATGTATCATCCTTGCTAGTAAAGCATCCTGTGGGGGGGAATTTAGCCTGAAAGTTGTTCAGTAACTTATCTGGTTTTTCTTTTTCACTTCTCTATTCTTTTCGAGTTCATTCCCAATATGTGGAATTCTGCAGATTTCTCAATAACTTTTAAAATATGCTAGCCTTTGAATGGTGTATATTTGCTCAAACGGAGACATCTGAGCAGAGTGAAAATGAATTCTCATAGGACAGAATTGCCAAGCATATGTGGCTGAACTGTAGGGAAAAAAGAGCCTAACTTTAATCTTCAAAGACGCTTAAAAATAGCTCCGCCATTATTATGCACGAGGCCTGACAATTGACATTTCTCATTTTGGCAGCATTCACCTACGGCCCCTGTCAGCAACTGAACACATTCATCTCGGGGATAAATGATTAATGAGCTGCCTGTCATTTCCACTCCTTTCTTAGCAACCGGTGGAGGCTTCAGCGGATCATACTGCAGCCATCAGCATCATTACTGAAATTGATTCTGCTACTGGAGGGTTGTGCTAAGACAATCGATTAGCATTGAAATGAAAGAACGAAGTCACTACATTAAAAATTACACAAAATAATCTCCTCTGAGTCACTCTGTCAGCATCATAGAGCCTTGAATTGAGGAAGGAAGATGGAAGGCATGGAAGCAAAGTTGTTCTTGTTTTGAGTACAACCCACTAAGATGTCAGATTCCCCGTTCTCTTTATTAATCACTGTCATGTAGGATGAAATGTCAATTTATGAAATTGTGCAACTTGCAAACAATGGTGAAAATGCAGATGCCAAATTATTGCCTTTAGAGAAAAAAAAAAGTAAAAGCGTAGAGTTAGACATTTTTGAAAGGTCAGAATTAGTCCAGAAAGGAGAGAAGCTAGATGATATATTCAACAGATAGACAAGTGATACTCAGATACATTGAGATGAAACCTTTATTATTCACCAGGATGTGCGAATGAGGAGATCTTTGTAGTCAGGACTGCATTTCTAAAATAGCAGAGAAGGAATGTCTGCACAGGCCTATAGAAAGAGGCAGATTGTAGTCCAAGTGAAGTGATAGACCCAGGAAAATGAGGAAAATCACTAGAATTTAGAGCTTCTATTTTAGCATCTCTCCCTGGTCCCAAGATGCTGCCTGCAGATCCTCAGTATTCCAGCACTTAATCTCCTTCCTCATCTACTTTGGTCTTCAAGCGTTCCCCTTAAATTTCCTGTCATTGTTTCCTGCCTCTGCTCTCGTGAATTTCATGGGACCAACTGTTTCATCTACCTCTGAGTTAAGACAGCTCTCCGAACTACATTATCTCAGTCACCCAATTGAAGGGCATATGCCTTTTCTTCCCAGCTGAATTACACAATGACATGAAGCCATCATAGGTTTTCCTCCATCCAGCTGCTTTGGCCCTGTATTTGATGAAGATTATTGTCAGATTCTAGTAGTCAGGTTGTTAGTGATGGTATTGTGAACTTTAATCTCTTCCCGGTTTGTGTCTATTTTATGAAGCTAGAAAAACCTTGGAGGACTGCTGGGTGAAGGATATTTTTTTTCTCACTGGTGTAGGTACATGAGACCTGTAGTTTAGAAAATGGGCAGAATATGGTGATAGTAAGAGGAAACACTGCAGGGATGTAAAAAAACACAGGAACAAGAGTTCTACCAGGGGACCAACAATCAACTTCCTTTATGTGTTAAAATTCTCCATCGAAAGATGACCCCAACCCACCCCTTTTTGTCTTCAGTCATTACATGACGAGCAGGTGAGGTCAAGGTGTGCATGCCTTTGGGAGTGAACAAACATGCCCTCCTACCCTGACCCCTGACACAAGGTGCTTGTCCATCACCTGCTTTCCCTTTTCTGCAAAGTATTCCAGGCAGCAAATAGCAACTGATCAACATTCACCTGCTTACCATTTTTAGCTAACTGATGATTTGAAAAATGACTCATGAGATACTTAACATCATGAATTGTTAGAACTGGAAGAAAGCTACAGGATCACTCAGGGAGGTATTTATTCTATATAGTGAAGCTGGAATTAGAGCTCAGGTCTCTTGATTGATGTTTAGTGCTTTTCTGTTTCATAGATAAACTGGGCCAGGTGTGTTTTTCCTTGCTAATACAGTGCATGTAATACACCTTTTCATTGATTTTTTATTTTATTTTTTTAGGTTTTATTATTTTTAGAGAGGGAGGAAGGGAAGGAGAAAGAAAAGGAGAGAGACATCAATGCATGGTCACCTTTCACCTACCTCCAGCTAGGGACCTGGCTGGAGACCTGGCTTGCAACCTAGGTATGCGCCCTGACTGGGAATTGAACCAACGACCCTTGGGTTTGCAGGCTGGTGCTCAATCCACTGAGCCTCACCGGCCAGGGTAGCCATGATTTTTAAAAGCTAGTTTTATTATAAGTAATGCAGGGTCATGCTAAAAATATCACAAGTTGAAAGTCTAAACTGGAGGTGAATGTCTCAGCCCTTTGCTTCATTAACCCCACTTCCCAAAATTCCAACTTTCACTTCCAAGGGGGAAAGTGCTTTAAAGTCTGTGTACACATACAGAGATGTTTCAGACATAGACCACATCTATCTGTGTCTCTCTGTGTTAGTATCTGCCTTCCTATTTTTACAGGGATAGAGTAATACTATATAAATTCACCTTGGTTTTCTTCCCATGTGAAATATCTACGTTGTAGAGTTTTCCCCATTAGCCCATACACACCTACTTAAAAAACAAAACAAAACAAAAAAATCCCCAATATGCGATGATACAGATCTATCCTCCCATTGACAGAAATTTATGGTATTTGTTGTTTCTACCAACAGTGCCCTTGCAGGTTGATCTGTGGGTACTGGTGAGCAATCATACCTGTCAGGTAAGTTATTTATAGAGGTGGAATTGTGGAGTCAAAAATTGCAGCAGCCCTTCCTCATCTGCAGTTTTACTTCCTGTGGTTTCAGTTACCCATGGTCCATCCTCATGGCTTGGTGACCCAGGACCACCCTGAGCTGATAATCCTCATCATGGATCATCAGAAGGTCGTAGTAGCCTAACGTTACATCACAATGCCTGGGTCTTTCACCTCCCTTCTTCTCACCATGTGGGCATTTTCTCATCATCACCTGGAGGGTGAGCGCAGTAACTTAAGATGTAATGGAGAGAAAGCGCATTCACATAACTTTCAGTGCAGTATATTGTTATAATTGTTTACTTTTGTTATTGTTAAAAACATTGTTCCTCACTCATAAAATAAACTTTATCATAGTATAGATGTCTATCATGTTTGTATAGGCATTTCTATTGTAATAACCATGCATGTGTGTGGCAACCTCATAGGGGTTACTTACATGAAAAAACATAATCTGAAGTAGTTTGAGTTTGAGATGCTTTGGCTATTTCTCCCTAAAATGTGTGAGTCAAAATGAATAGTAATACTTTCATTTGTGCACTGAATCCAGCTAAATAGAAATTACCAATTTTTAGGTTGTAATGTGTTGCATATGATTGTAGTAGATTGTTAATTATATGTGTAGTATATGCATGTAATATATTGTATATAATATTGCATAAATGCATACCATATGTTATACAATATTGTTGTGTGGTATATGTTGCCTCTGTGAATAAAACTCTTATCTGCATGCCTGCATTTTAAAATATTACGGAAATGAATAAATCTGTATCTTGGTAACAGTTTTCATAGTCCGTAAACACTTAAAGATTTGTAGTTAAGGTTTCTCATCACTGCTTTAGAAGTTTTCCTCTAAACAAAATAATCTATTTTTCATGAAATGTTGTTTTCATTTTAGCATTCATCCCTTTTAAATGTTAAAGTCTATAACCTTCATTATATAACCTACAGGCTGCATGAGTGAGGTAATCCACACTCCCCTCTCCTGGAAGGCAGAA
Source organism: Noctilio leporinus (assembly GCA_004026585.1). NCBI lineage: Eukaryota > Metazoa > Chordata > Mammalia > Chiroptera > Noctilionidae > Noctilio > Noctilio leporinus. Next base: position 256,219 of record PVIW01000543.1, read on the forward strand.
TGCTTTCCTGCCACCAGGCAATTTGCTTTGCAACAATTATTGCTCTTTGTAATCAGATCTTGTGATCACAAGACACATGTAGCTGAATTTAGAATCTGTTGAGAACACAGAAGGCAGTATAACTGTTTCTAAATGCCATTGACTTAATGATTTTAACTCATAAAAAATTTTGAAGTTCAAATGCACCAATCCAAATCATTTCTGAAATGCACTTTAGATAACTCCCTCCGTGTTCTGTTACTGTGAGTGCCTGTCTTTATGCACCACATTACCCCAAATCCCTGCAGTCTGCTAACCTCATGGACAATGAGATTCTTTATTAGATGACTTATCCCTCAGCCTCATTTTTTAAATTATTAGAAGCCAAATGTCATATATTCCAGATTGTTTAGGGAATCATACCTGGAAGCATATGGTACCTTATAATCCTTTCTAGCTTTGATTAAGGAATCATGGCTGTATATGTAATTGGTATCTTTTACCAATTATTGCAGATGAAATTTACAAATAATTCTTTGGCTTATTTTCTCCTGCAAACAAGTGCTGAAAGACTTAACTTCGATTCACATATTAAACAGTAAAGTATTACTTTTGTGTACACTATCTTTGATATAGTTTTGAGTTCCTATGTATTGATAATATATTTTCCCTGTATTGTTGAAAATATGTTCTCAAAATTATACCTCATATAGGTTTAGGTGGTAAAATAGAAGATAAAGGGAGAAAAGCAACATAGATCATATTTTATTCATCTTGAAATGTTATTTGGAAGTTTTTCTTAAGAAAGGATAATGCAGGATATTAGTGCCAGTTTTAGCAGATAATGTTCCTGTGACAAATGACAGTAATCAGTTGACTGCCCCATTCCACCTTCACTGGTAACTCAAGTTTACATTTGGAAAAGTCACACTGTATGAATTTATGATGAGAAAACAGGGGAAGGATAGAAACCTTTGCAACTGTCTCCTCCTCCTCTCTTCCCCCTCCCCCTCCTCCTCTTTCTTCTTCTAAACAAGTGGGATAGAATAAATATCATCTCATCCTTAGTTATTTTTATGACTTAATCATACCACTGAGAGGGAAAGAAGTTGTTGTGTGGATCAATTCTAGGTCAATAGGTTCCAAGAGAAAAAGAAGTCTATAATATCCCTGGTTTGGAGGCAATGATCTCTAATTCCTTATTTCTCCCTTGGTCCACAGTATGTTCATCTGGAAAACATTTAGTCATTTTTTAGGAGATTCCAAAATGACGCAGCCCATGGTCCACTGTCTGCCTCTCATCAAAGGTCAAATACATGATCAACTAAAGGAATAACATTTCTGAAGCATATGGAAGAAATGACTAACTCAATAGGATCCTGATCACTTAAAAGAATAGAGGCAACTCTTAAATGTATTTCTCATTAAGCCTAGTGTTTTCATAATACTCAAAGCTTCTCAAAAGTTAAATAAAAATTTAATGTTTAACTGAAATATGTCACAGTTCCTGATTTTCTGAAGGGTTATGCTAAATTTATTTGATGCAATTTGGCTTTAAATGATTGTGTGCTAAGTGGAGTGGAATTAATGAAAATTAATGTTAAGATCTCAATAATATTTGTTTTTAAATGAATATCTAAAAACAATATTAAATTACCTATTAAATTAGTTTTTTAATTCGTAATTATTCAGTAGAAGAGTTTCTCCTTGCTCATTATCTCTCGAGATTCATGGTGACAGGACCAAGACCTTTCAATGAAACCATTCATTTAAACCTACTATTATTAAATAAACTTTATTACCTTAACACAATGTTTTCTGGTGAGAGAATCTTAATGGCCAAAATAATTGGCTTACTTTCCTGGCTCATATTTCAAACTCCTGTGAAAAATAGTCATTTAAAAAGAAGGACTAATTAAGTCACAGTGTCATCCATGGCATTACCCAACCTATTATGCAGCTCATATGCTTTTCTTTCTTCCAGCTTCCAACACTGTTTTTTGAGAACTGTTTTAAAGTTTCTCAATTTTTCATCACAAATACTACTTTATATAGAATCCAACACTGTTGTTCTTCTTTACCTGCCCATCTACAAAAAGAATCATGTTTGAAAGCTGTTTTTTTTGTTTGTTTGTTTTTTTAAATTTCCTATGGTATTTTTTTTAATATTTTATTTTATTATTTTTAGAAAGAGGGGAAGAGAGAGAGGCAGAGAGGGAGAGAGACATCAATGTATGGTTGCTTTTCACCTGCCTCCAGCCACAGACCTGACTGGAGACCTGCCTTGCAACCTGGTTATGTTGCCCTGGCTGGGAAATCGAACCTGCGACCTTTGGGTTCCCAGGCCGGCACCTTATCCACTGGACTACCAGCCAGGGCTTGAAAGCTGTTTTTTTTTTTTTAATATATGAGGAAGCCACTGTTTTTCAGTCCAAATCTTTAAAAAATATGAGAAAATACTATAGAATGGCATGCCCTGCTTTTGACATTCTGTAATATGTAAAGAAGAAACAATAGCATGCTAACAACAAATTTAATTCTTGCAGTCAAGATAAATATATTACACTATAAATTGTTCATAGTCTGCACCTCTGGTCTTTGTTAGTCATCTCAAAGCCCTAAGCTGTAGGTTAAATGGGGTCATAAAGAACATAAGTGGCTCACCTCAAACCAACATCACAATTAGGAAGTAAGTTAAAACATATGCTGTATTAATATTCCAGATTTAGCATCACCTTTTTAGAAAAAAAATAACCTGTGGTACAAAGGTTATTATTAGTTTTTCAGCAACAGATCAGAATAAAATTCCATGTCAATTAAGTAAGGGAGGGGACCAACTTGAAGTTTCTTTAAATATAACCTACAGAATTGGTTGTTCTTAATCATGGTGGATTTCTTCAAAACTTTAGACCAAATAAATAGTAAATAAATCTGAGTTGACACATCTTTAGAGACTATGTTAAACTGCCATAGATTGAGATTTTCAGAGGCCAGGAACTTTGTTTATATTGATCTTCAATTAAATTAGCCCAGGACCTGACACAAAATGTTTATTGAATGACTTACTGCATATTAACACCTTAAAAGACAGTCTTGAAAGTCTATAAATTTAGTAATAATACTAGTTTATCTCTCAAAGCATTTAACTCACCCTACAAAGAGATGTTTTGAGCTATTTTAATGTTGTCTTTGTCAGATGAAAGTAAAAATGATCATTTGAAAGACATCTCTAAAATTACTGCTGAACACGACCGTTTGTAGTTTATTTCCCCTCCCATTGGATTCTGTGTACTACTGCTTTGTGAATTTAGGGAAAATTTGCTTGCCCTAATGAATTTCAGGCTATTAAAATTGTATGGCCTATCCCTTCTTTCTCCTAGCGTCCCTGGAACACATGGAGCTAAATTTAATGCCTAATTCTATTTCCTACTGAGTGTTTTTGTAGTTGTCATCTCCTTGTTCAAGACATTCCTCTTTTCATTTTTGTAGCCTAATCCTGTTTAGAAATAAGGGTTACATATGTTAGAAATGTCAGTGTCTTATCTGCCATCCTTATTTTCAGTAGCTCTTTGAACTTTCATCATTACTGACTACTCTTTGCAATTTCCTTCCTTCCTCTCAGGATATTCTTTTGTCAGTAACAGTTCCTGAGTGCTGACCAGGAATCAGCGCTGATGGGCTTTTGCTGGCTAGTCACCCTTCGGCTGTAGTTGTGAAGTGTGGGGGGTCCCTCAGGTTCTCTTGTTGGGTATGTGGCTTTCTCACTCTATGCTGTCCCTTGATTTAGAAACACAATCTTTGACTGGAAATGCTTGGGGCCAGATGTGCTTCACAATTCAGAATTTTTGGATTTTAGAAAACTCTTAGGGTATATCTACCATAAATTATGTACTACCCTTCTGGAGGAGCAGCACCTTCTAATCGAACATATTAATATTTCTGCAGTAAAACATGAGCATTTACAATAAGTGGTATAAAGACTATAAGTAGCCTCATTATACTTCTTCATCTGGTTTTTTTTTTTTTTTTAATTTTATTGTTGTTGTATTACATCCATTGCCTTTTTGCTCCCCTCTGTCCCCCTCCCCACCCACCCATTCCCCCCAAAGTCAATCCCACCTGTTGTCCATGTCCATGGTTCCTTTATACTGGGTTATTTATACTAGGTGCTCCCCTTCCCTGCCTCTGCCTCCTCCTCCCCGCAACCTCTTTCCCCCTGACCACTGAAGGCTTATTCCTTGTATTCATATATTTGGTTCTGTTTTGCTTGTTGTTAGTTTTGTTCATTATTGTCCTGTAATGGGTGAGATCATATGATATTTGTCCTTCGTTGACTGGCTTATTTCACTAAGCATAATACTCTCCTGTTCCATCCATGTTGTTGCAAAGGGTACAAGTTCCTTCTTTCTTTCTGCTATATAGAATTCCGTAAATGTACCAAAGTTTTTTGATCCAATCATCCACTGATGGGCACTTAAGGCTGTTTCCAGCACTTGGCTATTGTAAATAGTGCCGCTATGAACATAGATGTGCATAGGTTCTTATGAATTGGTGTTTCAGGATTCTTTGGGTATAGTCCAAGTAGTGGAATTGCTGGATCAAAAGGCAGTTCCATTTTTAGTTTTTTAAGGAAACCCCATACTGTTTTCCACAGTGGCTGCTCCAGCCTGCATTCCCACCAACAGTGTATGAGGGTTCCCTTTGCCCGCATCCTCACCAACACTTGTCTGTTGATTTGCTGATGATTGCCATTCTGACAGGCGTGAGGTGGTATCTTATTGTGGTTTTAATTTGCATCTCTCTGATGACTAGTGATGTTGAGCATTCTTTCATATGCCTCTGGGTCCTTTGTATATCTTCCTCAGTGAGTTGTGTGTTCAGGTCCTTTGCCCATTTTTTAATTGAGCTGTCTGTCTCCCTGGTGTTGAGTCGCATTAGTTCTTTATATATTTTGGAGATCAGACCCTTGTCTGAGGTATCATTGGAAATTATGTTTTCCCATACTATTGGTTCCCTTTGAATTTTGCTGATATTTTCTTTAGCCGAACAGAAACTTTTCAATTTGATATAGTCCCATCTGTTGATTCGTTCTTTTATTTCCTTTGCCCTTGGTGAAGTATCAGTAAACATATTTATGCGTAGGATATCCGAAAGTTTACTGCCTATATTTTTCTCCAGGACCTTTATGGTGGCACTGCCTATATTTAAATCCTTTATCCATCTTGAGTTTATTCTGGTGTATGGTGTAAGTTGGTGGTCTAGTTTTATCTTTTTATATGTTGCTGTCTAGTTCTCCCAACACCACTTGTTGAAGAGACTGTTTTTACTCCATTTGATGTTCCTTCCCCCTTTGTCAAATATTAGTGTTTTTTTTGTTTGTTTTTGGTTTTTTTTTGTTGTTGTTATTTCATTCATTTATTTATTTTTCACTGAATTAGTTTTGTCCAAAATGTGGGGAAAAGCTTTCTGGTTTCAAACCATTTTAAATTTTGAAAGTGTTGATAAGGGATTGGTAGATCTTAAACTACTTAAAATATATTAGTCAGGGTCTCTCTCAAATCTCTGTCTGGTCCTCTATTTCCAATATCTTCTGGAGATCTTCACTAAAGGGCCTATCAAGTACTTAAATGTGCACTTAAATGAACGTGGACAAAGGTGTGGTGTTTGGGGGGTGGTGATGGGGGTAAAGGGACTAAATGGCAATGGAAAATACACTAAAAAAATAAAACTAAAAAATAATTAGGGAACATTTGGCATAATGGTTATTTTGCAAGCATTAACAAAGATGAGATAGATGTATATGTCAATTGCCAAAACATATTGAAGGAGAAGTGCATGTTGCTGAACTGTATACTGACGTGCTATAGTTTATCTACATAAAGTTCTGAAAAGCTATTCAGCAAGTCATAGCAGTGTCTCTGGGACGACACTAGGAACTTTCCGACTTTTCTAGTGTTTAAGTTAAACACACACACACACACACACACCCTGGGGGAAAAAGTTATCAGCAAGTATGATGAGAGACATGAAGTAGGTCATACCATAAAGTAACTAATTCTGCTTGCCTAAGTTAGGGAAAGCTTACAGAATATTTTCCACTGGGCACAGATAGACATTCCAATCGGAGCAGACAGTAAGTTCAGCAGCACCCAGACCTAACGTGTTCTGGGAGTGGCCCTGGTCCCGCTGGGAGCTGCACAGGGGGCAGGAGAATCTGGGAATGAAGTAGGTGTGGTCAGTATGGATCTGACCTAGTCAGTGGGGAGCCTCTGGAGGTTAACATTTTAAAAATACATTTTTCACTTTTGGAGTAATGTTAAAGAAAAGTTCGTAAGATCATAAAGGGTTCTTGTATTGCTCCTAGCTTTTGTCTCCCATTACTTTATCTTACATATTACCATGATGCATTTGTCAAAACTAAACCAACACCGTGACACGTTATCAAAACTAAGCTCCAGACTTGATTCAGATCTCACCAGTTTTTTCATCAATGTCCTTTTTCTTTCCAGATGCCTGTACAGGATCCTGCATACTTAGTTTTCATGTCTCCTTAGTCTCCTTTGCCATGTTTGTCATTGTTTCTCATAACCTCAAGTTTTGGGAGCTAGTCATCAGATTGTAGAATGTCGCTCAGTGAGGGTTTGTCTTGTTTTCTCATTAGATTGGTGTTGAGGATTTTGAAAAAATGCCAGAGGTGAAATGCCTTTCTTATCATATCACAATAGTGTGCACCTGATATCCACGTCATCACTATTAGTGTTAACCATGATCACTTGGTGAAAACTTGTATTGGCCAGGTTCCTCTATAGTAAGCTTTCCAGGAAGCTTTCCCCTTTCCACACGTCTTTGGTTTTTAAACTTTATAATGTGATGATTACAACTGATGTTTAATGCAACTGTGTTGGCTGGATGATAGGAACAAACTGCAAACAGAAGGACCAGTTACATAATTAGGGGTGTTATAATAGATCAAGTGAGAGATGACATTTGCCTACTCTTATAGTGGCAATAGTAGTGTAAAGGATTGGAGGTATGTGGGCTTTTCTGGGCAACGGGGATGACTTATGGTAGTTATAAAAGAAACAGGGCAATTAAAACCTTAATGAGCCCTGGCTGGTGTGGCTTAGTGGGTTGGGTGTCATCTTGCATACCAAAAGGTCACCAGTTCAATGCTCTCAGGGCATATGCCTGGATTGCTGGCCTGGTCCCTGGATGGGGTATGCAAGCATCAACCGATTGATCAATGTATCTCTCCTCTTTCTTCCTCCCTTCCCTTCTCTCTAAAAATAAAACATTTAAAAAGATGAATGAAGAGCCCTGAACAGTATGGCTCAGTTGCTTGGGCATTGTCCCACAAAGCAAAAAAAAAAAAAGGAAAAAAACCCATAATGGCTATTTCATGTCCATTATGATAGTTATAAGAAAAAAGGCAGATAGTAACAAGTGTTGGCAAGAGTGTGAAGAAATTAGAAAATTAGAATCCTCAAACACTGTTGTAGGAATATAAAATGGTACAGACACTTGAAAAACAGTTTGACAGTTTCTTAAAAATTTAAACATATTTACCATTTGATGCTGGAATTCTACTTCTAGGTATATACGTAAGAGAAATAAAATCATACACACATGGAAACTTACACATGAATGTTCATAATAACATAACTCATTATTGCCAGTGAAATATACACCAGATCATGGATTAAAAAAATATGCTATATCCATGCAATAGAATATTATTTAGCCCTAAAAAGGGATGGGGCCCTGATACATACTACAACATACATGAACCTTGGAAACAACTAAGTGAAAAAGTGTCAGAAAAGACCACATGATTCTAAATATATGAAATGTCTAGAATAGGCAAACCTATACAGACAGAAAAATTAGTGGTTTCTTAGGGCTGGTGGGTGGGTAGTGGTGGTGGAAAGAATGGGCCATAATAGGTAAATGGTACAGGGATTCTTTTAGGGGTGACAAAAATGTTCTAAAATTGATTGTGTTGGTTATACAACTGTGAACATACAAAAAGCCACTGAACTGTATGCTTGAGATATGTGAATTGTACATGTCAATTATATCCTAATAAAATTATGGACAGAAAACCAGAAAACACATGGCAGGGGAGCTATGTTCATTCAGATTGCACTCATACAAGCTGAAGTGACTGATCTTACAGGTCTGAATTCCAAGTTTGTGCTTGAATACCTGACCGAAAAAGAATTACACAACCAATAGTATGTTCCTTACGAACTTTTATTAACAAAACAGAAAACTAAACCCAGAAAACTGCTTTGTTTTTGCATCTGCTCTGACCATATGGCAGAGAAATGATTCTTTACAAGGATGTAGGTGAGAACTGTCAATACACCAGTTCCATTTAAAATGGCATACTGATATGTCTAATAAAGTTAGGTAAACGAAATTAAAAAGAACATATTAAATATTAAAAATAACAATATCAAGGGCCTCCTTTAATAGTCTTCAGGGTAGCTCATTTGCAATCAAGATCAATCATATTGCACAACCCCCAAAGGAAAAAACTGAGGAAATTCATGGATAATTTTCACAGCATCGTTGTAAAGTCCAAGATCTGAAAGAAACGTTTTAGCAAACATTAATCTACAGTGGGTTGTAACATCAATTATTACCTAAAAAATTTCTACCTCTCTTTTTTTTATCTCCCTTTAAGAGATAAAAGATTTTTCAGTTCATCTTCTAAAATTGAAATGTGCATCAATGCATTTATTTAACTGTGGCTCAAGAAAATAAAAGATAATGAGTGCCAGAGGGAATGGAGGGTATCAGATGGAGGGGACAAAGGGGAAAAGTTGGGACAACTGTAATTGCAAATTCAATAGAAAAAGACTGGGTATTGGAGATCATCCAATTCTTGCCTTGTTGTACTTTAGGTGTTATGCATTATTTGATGCCTTTAATCCATATATTAAAACAAAACAAAAGATGAACATAATTTGGTTTGTCCTATTTTAAAAAATTCTTTCCACAATAGTAATCTTTTACATTTTTAAAAATTTATTGTTGTATTACATTTTTCCCCATTGCTCTCCCCTGCATATTAATTAATCTTTACTGAGTTTTCTACATATATACACACACTACTTAGAAGCAGGGCAAAATGTTCTTTCATTTTCCTTTGAGATCAGAAAATTCTATAGAAATTGAAAATGTGGCAGGACTGAGATTCAAGACCAAGACACATCAAATTAAGAATAAAATTGTTTTTCTCCTAAATACATGAAAGTAGAATGCCTTTATTTACCAAAAGGACAGTTATCTTCTTTAAACTGGACATAAGATGCACACATAATGGTTGCCTTGGCTGTTACTCTTCCAACCACTTCCACAATTCCAGAGATTTCTTCGTCAAGCTAACACAAAGAATAGAATTATCAACTTCATGTTATCACAGTTTCAGTTGATGATTAACTTGGAAAATTGTTATACAATCTACTAATCTCCTATTTTAAAATATTTTTAATATTTACCAATGTAAAAATTGAATTATAACCTGTTAAAAAATGTTTGAGTACTTACTGTCAGCATGTCACAAGTGCTGATTGTCCAGGTCCAAAGACATAGTAAAATGTTTAAGTTAAAGACAAAAATCACTTAAAGATACTTGGAAGTGATTTGTTCAAAAGGACCCACTGAAAGGAACTTTCTATTATCCATATCTTGTACTGTGTATTCTACATATATTAACCAAATAGCACAGGCATTTGTCTTAATAAAAGACCAAGAAAATGTAAACATAAAATGTAAAAACTAGTGACAACTGAAAAATATATGTAAACAAAAATAGCCGAATTTAAAATGTAAAACTCCAGAGGAAGTGATTTAAATGAAAGATTTACCTTATAGAACTTTATGGTCTCTCAATTAAAAAAATATATTGATTGGGTGGGGGGAAGAGAAGAAAGACAGAGAAAAACATCAATTTATTGTTCCACTTATCTACATATTTATGTATTCACTGGCTGCTTCTTGCATATGCCCTAACCAGGAATGGAATCCCCAACCCTGGTATATCAGGATGACACTCCAACCATAGCAGCTACTGGGCCAGGGCTTAAGGTCTTTCATAAGAAATGAGAATTATCACCCAGTACTTAAGAGATGTAATAAAAAATCATGGAGCTTAAAGAATTATGTTTAGACATGTAAAGGGAAATAAGGGGACAAAAATTTAATTTTATAGCCAGGGAAGTTTTATAAGCCAATCTGTTATACCTACATCCACTCCAAAAAATCAGAAATGTCAGCAACAAACCAAAACAAGATGTATAATTAATTATGATATGCATAGAATTAATACTTAAACATACAGGCTCCATCAGCTCAATGGTTCCACTTTTTCCTTCTCCATCTGAAAGAATAAACATTTTTCCAGAGGGATGAATCTAAAAAAGAAACACATGATGAAAAAAAAATCCCACATAAACAAAACTTTTAAAGTCTCATTAAAATAAAAATATTAAGTATGATAAAAGATGGGCAAATTGACCCAAACTTAAAAGCACACTATGCAATTGTTTTTAAACAATTTGGTTCAAATTACAATCTTGTGTTACCATATCCAGTCAAACAATGTCCAGTTATATTTCAATTTCAGATAAACATTTTAGTACAAGTATGTCCTGTCTTTTTATCTGCTGTATCACACAACCTTACATTGAAAACTTAATTAAAGGGGTGGTGGTGGTGGTGTCCATACTATCTAAAAGTGAGATCTACTGGCACCCATGATTTAAACACAAATGCCCCACTGAGGGTATGTTTCAAAAATCAGGCATGATGAAATAAAAAAGAACTGGTTGTCAAAAGACCTGGGTTCCAGTTGTGAGACAGCTGCAAAGTACGCAGATCTGGTCCGAGTGCCAGCGAGCTCTGCTACTTGACGTGGTCTTGAGCATTTTAACCACACACTGCTACTATCCAATTTCCAAAGGTTTGGCTGAAATGACTAAATGATCCTTTATATTAGTTTCCTTTCTCTCAGCTTTCTTGGTTCACTGATTCTGTGGCTTTGGGTCTATTCTTCACCAGAAGGATGGAAGGGGGTGGCTGTACTCTTAACATACCTGGTGTAAGACAAGACTGCTACGGTGTCTGAAAGGGACAAGCAAAGAATGCTTTACGGAGAAGTGATTTAAAGAGCAAAGGAGGTTTCACAAGAGAACAAGAATGTTAGACTGTTAAGTCTAGCTAAAATAAAATATCAAGAAAGCAGAGATGGGAGTCCGGCCTCTTAATATTTTTTACGTAAACACAAACAGAACTTGGAACACAGAGGGTGGAAGGCGTTAGAACAGAATGCATTCGCAAACAATATTATTCCGCCTCATAAAAGAGGCTCCAAAGTAGAGCTGCAAGAGGTAAAAGCGTGCAAAAATAAAGCAATCGGGGGCTCAGCGATGTTCTAAGGCTTTCTTTCTGTCCTTCACGCTCCCGTTACCCACCCTTGGGTCGCCGCCCTGGCAGGTGAAGGGGGTCCCTTCCCCTTTCGCCACCCTCCACCCCTCAAAACTACGGACCAGGGGGCGCAGGGCGGCGAGCGTGCACACCTTTTCCAGCCTCCCTACGAAGCAGACAGGCCGGTCGATGAACTGAGCTAGCATGCTGGCATTGATGCGCGACTTCGGCAACTCCATCACTTCCGCCATCGTCCCTGATCGTAGTAGGCAGCTGGCGGGAAACTCACGGAGTGAAGCAACCCCGCGGGCGTCTATGGGGCAGATTTCCTTGGCACCAATTGGCGGAGAGCAGCTCTCGCTTCACCAATCAAATGCACGGAACGCTCAACTGGCCTAACGCGGTCCGCCTAGGGGAAAAGCAAAAGGTGGGACGCGCCCGGAAGTGGGGGATCTGCTGCTTAGTGACGCGCGGCGTCCCGGAAGTGGCCCCTGTCCTCCTAGAAGGAGGCCTTGGAGGCGGTCCTTGGGAGGGGCGGGGCCTGAGGCTCGCTCTCTGGTTCTCCGGCCTTCCTGCCCCAACTTGACCCCGGAAACAAGGTAGCCGGCGCCGGCGCGGATGTGGCAGAACACTGCGGTGCCAGCCTCAGGTACCTCTACTCGCGAGAGGCGCCGTAGCCTTCCTCTTTTACCCATCTCCCCACCCACGGATGCGGAAGACAGGCGGGAGTCGGTGCTGTGGGAAGTGCGTGATTCTTGCTGAATGAAATCTAGGGATAGGGGTGTGCGTGTGTGTTTGCTTTACACCCGCCCTCCTGGAGACGGAAACTAAGAGTGTGTGTGTGTGTGTGTGTGTGTGTGTGTGTGTTTCAACCCGCCTTCCTGGAGACGGAAAGTAACTGGGGCCGCCAGTGATTTTAACCGCCTTTGTCAGGCCCCCTGATGCTTGATATCAGAGAGTTGGCGATTTACTTTCCGGGTCGCGTCGCTTTCCCTTGTCATCCCCTACCTCCCCCTTACATAGCCCTTTCCAGTCCCGACAGTCTGGCTCTACTGCGAAGGTGCGGGTTTTCTCACCTCACCCGGCATTTGGGAGTGGGTGGGCGGTGGCGGGAGGACCACAGACTGGTCTAGGATAGGAGAATTTAAATAGATCCAGAGCAGGTGCGCTTCTCCCGAAAGCATGCTTGCCCCATCAGCCAAAGGAGAGGGTGCACAAGGATTTGCAAAGCCCCAGCTGACTTTTGTCTAGGGGGCTCGCGGGCCCTTTTTTGACTCCATAGCCGTCTTTCCCCCTTTGCTCTCCGCTCCCCAGGCTCCGAAGGGGAGATCTGTAGGTATGGAAGATGACCTGTTTCGTGGAGATTTGAACGGGGCGAGGGAGAAAGGGAGTTCTCAAATCTCTCACTGGCCTACGTGGCTGTTGATTTTAAGGGTTTAACTTGCCGATTGTTACCTGCTGTACCAGGGTTATCTCGGAATGAGTGCTCATAAATCTACCTCCCAACGGTGCTGCAGAAATTGGAAAACACTTTTTATTGGATATTTTTTGGGAGCTGAGTCCGTGAATTTGCCTAAGGCACTCTAGTTGTCCCCGTTCAAATTCAAGTACCTGGCTGGAGTGTCCGGTTCAGTCCCACAGTTGCCTTAAGCAAATAAGATCCTTTTGAGACTTTGCGTGGCAATTTAAAATGGAAATCTAATGTGCCATAATTAAATCACAGCCTCTCTCAGTGTTTCCTTAGCACTTAATATAATTGCTTTTTAATGTTGCTATCACTCAAATTTAATGAATTTTGTTAACACATGAAGGGTGCATGTATGTTGGTGTATTAAAAAGTCTAGGGTTATTGGTGTAAGTAAAGTCTATCTTATATTCTTCCAAAGACAATGACTTTTGCATCTTAGTATTGCTTTGGGGAACAAGTCTATGTACATTATATAGGGAAGGGTACACATGAAAATAATTTTAATAGCAGTTTTTAAAGAGCAGCCCTTAAAATACGAGATGCTAATATCGTTTTATTATAGTTAAACGACCACTTTTACTTACTAGCAGCATATTAAAAAAAGGGGGAGATGAGCAAGATGATGTAACAGCTTTTTTTGAGTCACTTAAAATTCATTATGTAATATATAATGTTCAGAGGAAAGTGTATATGGCTACTAGGTATACAGTACTTTCCAAAGGTTAAATGAACCCATTCAGTTTAAGAAGTGGAAGTTTGCCAATCGTTAATTTGCATTCCCTCAGTTAACTTATTCTCTACCAGCCAAAACACTAGCTTGAAGACACTAAGCTTTTCTGTATATTTTTATTTACACATGTAGACATTCCTAAATGGAATGTTGTTTATGCCCGTTTCAACCTTTATATAAATGAAATATCATATATGTCTTCTTTTGCTGGTTTTTGAGATCAACCCATGTTGACACATGTAGGTGGAGTTCATTCTTTTCATTCTGCTGTTTTGCTGTTATTAACTGACATTTTGATTGTTTGCAGTTCTTTTCAGTTGTGTACATGGCTTCTATGAATATTTTTTATACTTACTTGTTGGTGCACTTGTGCAAAAGTATATTAATAGAATTGCTGAAACACAGGGTGTGCATCTTCAGCTTTACTAGTAGAACCAAGTTTTTCCCCAGGCAGTGGTACCAATTTACTTTCTTATCAGGAGTACAGGAGAGTTCCAATTGATCCTCATTTTTGTCAGCTCTGGAAAGTTTTTTCCTCCTGTTGGATGTGAGATGGTTTCTTGTTATGCTCTTACTTTGCTTTCTTTGTGTTTACTTTTATTTTCTTTTTGCTGATTTTTTTTCTTACTGATTTTTTGAGAGATTTTTGTATTGGTGTCAATAGTAATGGTGCATTTCTTAGTTTTTAGCCTTTCAGTTTTTTCCTTCTTTTTGTTTTTCTTGCCTTTTATTTTTTTCATTGAAAAGAACTCCTTTTTTTTTTTTAAATTTTATTGTTGTTGTATTACATCCATCCCCTTTTTGCTCCCCTCTGTCCCCCTCCCCACCCACCCATTCCTTCTCTTAATATAGTTAAAATGTTTTTCTCTGAAGTTTAATATAGTTGAAGTCAATTTTAAAAATCTCATTTAAGACTCATTTCTTAAGACAAGCTCTTTAACGATTCTTTTTAAAAATTTGAAATAGTTTTGTCTTTCATGTTTAAAAAATGTTCCATTATTTAGAATTGAGTTGTGTATGTTGTCAGATAGATATCCAATTTTTTTGTTTCATTTTCATTTCAATTGCCCCAGCATCATTTTTGACTGTAATCATTTGCCAGTGGCCTTCAATGTCACCTTTAGTTTACAGATATGTGTGAATTGTTCCTGGGCTCTCAGTTGTGTTCCATTCATCTGTTTTTCTGTTCCTGCACTGTACTCATTCTCTTTAATGCTATGGCCTTATGACTTGGTTGTCTTGATAGAAAGGCCTTTTCCCTTGCTGTGTTCTTCAGGAATGTCATAGTTATTCTTGGCTCTTTGCTACTTCATATAACACTTAGCTTGTCAGGTTCCATGGAAAACTGTAGGGAGTTGATCACAATTGCCTTTGAATCCTTAGATTGATTTCAGGAGAAGTAACATCTTAATGACAACTCTTAGTTTTCTTGAGTTATTTTGGTCCTGTTAAAATCTTTTCAAAAAGTTTCATAATTTTCTACATAAAAGCTGTGACTTTTAGATTAGGTTTATTTCTAGATACTGTGCTTTGTTGCTATTATAACTGGCATTTAAAAAAATTAAATACTTTTAACTGGTTGTTGCTACTATATAGAAATGTATTTGACCTTTTTTTGTGGCTGCGCTGCTAAACTCATTTCTAGTAATTTTCTATAAAATTAATTTTCTATTCACTTGTGAATAATTAGTTTTGTTTCTTAACAATTCTTAGATGTTTGGCCATGGCTGGTATGGCTCAGTGGATAGGTGCTGGCCTGCGAACCCAAAGGTCCCTGGTTCAATTCCCAGTCAGGGCACATAACCAGGTTGCAAGCCAGGTCTCCAGCCAGGTCTGTAGCTGGAGGCAGGTGAAAGGCAACCATACATTGATGTTTCTCTCCCTTTCTTCCTCCCTCCCTGCCTTTCTCTCTGAAAATAATAAAATCTTTAAAAAAACCCAAAAAACAAACATTTTTAGATTTTTATTTTTATTGTCTTTGCCCAGGTTAGAGCTTCCAGTACCATTTTGAATAGAAGTGATGTTTCTGTTATGGGGTTTGACTGCATAGAAGTGTCTTAAATACACAAAAGTTTAGTTTCACATGTCACAGAAGACCAGACATGCAACTCCATATGCAACTGTGTGATCGTGCCTTTGAGATATCAGGGATCCTGGCTCCGTCCATCTTCCTCTTCTTCTTTGCATAGATAGTATCTGGTTCCATCCTTAAGGTCCCCTTGTAGGCCAGGGTGGGTGCTGGAGCATCAGCTGTCTACTTCCCGTTCCTCCACCATCGCAGACAGCAGAGAAGTGGGCGGACGGGCAGGCAGGCCCGTGCACCTTCACGGGACTTGCTTCCTTTGAGGAGCCTGTCTGCAAGTCCTTTACAGCTTCAGTTCTGCTCACTAGGTTGCAGACTTGCCCTTCCATCCTCAGTTTGAGAAGATTTTTTCACTGAGTGGTTATGAAATTTGATCAGATGTTTTTTGCCTTGAGATCATTGAAATGAATATATTTTCCAATATTGAATCATTCCTGGAAGAAACTCAACTTGGTTGTAATATATTATCTTTTATGGTATATTCCTGGATTAGACTTGCTATTGTTTTGTTTAGGATTTTTGTATCCTAAAAATTCATGAACGATACTGGCCTGTACTGTTTCTTTCTTATGTAGTCCTTGTCAAATGCTGGTATTATTAGGGTTATGCTAGTGTCATGAAATGAATTGTGAAGTGTTTTCTCTGTTCTCTTGGATTCTGTGTAATGATCTCTTTGTCGACTGGTAGAATTCACCTGTAAAAACATTCTGGGTCTGGAATATAGGCACTTACTGCACTTTGCTTTATGGAGTTTCACAGATACTGGCTTGTTTTACAAACTGAAGTAGACCCTCCACTAGCAAAAAGACTAGGACTTGCTTATTGTGACATTTGCAGTACTGCAGTGGTCCGGGACGGAACCCACAGCACCTCTAGGTGTACCTGTGGTTCCCTGTAGCGTGACCCACAAGTTTTCATAAGATGTTTGTCATCATTAAGTTCTAAATATTTTCTAGTTTCCAACATCTTTTTTCTTTGACTCACGGGTTTTTGTTTCCAAATGTATAGGTTTTACTTACTGAAGGTATCTTTTTTGTGTGATTAATTTCTAAGTTATTGCATTATCATCAGCTGATAATGACCTGATACTAAGTCTTTCAAAGTATATGAGACTTGCTTTAAAACTTATCAACTACATGGGCAGTTTTTGCAAATATTTCATGTGTGCTTGAAAAACATTGCATTTTCCAGTTGTTGGATCAAGCTTGTTAATTGCAGTATTCAGATATTTCTGTTTTATTACCTTTTGTCTGAATAAAGTTTCAACTGAGATAACTGTGTTAAGTGTCCTACAAATGGTAGCATTGGTAGTTTCTCCTTGAATGTCTGATGACTTGTACTATATATTTTTGAAGATTTGTTATTCAGTACATATAAGATTAAAATGGTGACATGAAGTAGTGACTCTCAGATCATGCTGCTACCATCAACACACCAGCTTTCTTTTGGTTAGAGTTTTTTTGTTGTATTTTTTCCCTCTTGTATGTCACTGAAGGCAAACAAACCTGTGGGTTTGGATGCTCATTTCCTCCTCTCCTCCTGGCTGACTTAGCAGGTCTTAGCTCAAGGGGAGAACCTGGAGGCTTCCAGTAGAGTCAGACTGACCACATGTGTGGAGGCTGGATTCCTCAATGTGGGAACACTCCGGTTTGGTGGATCAAAAGTGCTTTGTGATGGACATGGACAACAGGTGGGATTGACTTTGGGTGGAAAGGGTGGGTGGGGAGGGGGACAGAGGGGAGCAAAAAAGGGATGGATGTAATACAACAACAATAAAATTAAAAAAGAAGAAAAGAAAAAAAAATCGTAATCCTCAAAAAAAAAAAAAGTGCTTTGTGTGTCTTTGCTTGTTAATGTTTCTTCAGTAAACCTTATTTGATGTTTATACTGTGTGACTCTTGTGATATTTGTGTCTGTATTGGCCTGACGACTTTCAGCTTTTCAGTGTCCTTAAGTTTTAGGTGTGTCTCTTGGAAATACTGCCTATAATCAGAAGTTTGACTTTTTTATTTTTGTCTATTTCATTGATTGTGGTTACTGATATTTTTGCAGTCATTGCTAAAGTCATTTGTGCTTCCTGTGTTCTGCTTTTTATTTTTTTTTTCTCATTTCTTACCTTCTTTTGAATTGACTTTTGGTT
Source organism: Noctilio leporinus (assembly GCA_004026585.1). Taxonomy (NCBI): domain Eukaryota; kingdom Metazoa; phylum Chordata; class Mammalia; order Chiroptera; family Noctilionidae; genus Noctilio; species Noctilio leporinus. The sequence continues at coordinate 274,052 of PVIW01000543.1, forward strand.
GTTTCCTCTTTGTTACATTTTATTCCTCTGTAGTAGTTTGAATGTTATGTATTCTTTAAAAACTTTTGTAGTCACCCTTAATATGCATATCAAAATTGAAATCTAGCCCTGGCTGGTGTGGTGGCTCAGTGAGTTGAGTGCCGGCCTATAAACCAAAGGGTCACTGGTTCAATTCCCAGTCATGGTACATGCCTGGGTTTTGGGGCAGGTCCCCAGTTGGGGGCATGTGAGGGGCAACCATACACTGATGTTTCTCTCCTTCTCTTTCTCTCTCCCTTCCCCCCACTCTAAAAATAAATAAATTTAAAAATAATTGATGTCTAAATAAAGTTCCTTTTCTGTTTCAAGATGAGCCTAAGTCTCCATTTTCTTTTTAACATTTGGATGCTGTTGTCTAGAGTTTTAATTTCATTTGGTTTCTTGTTACCTCAAAAATTAGGCATTATTGTTGTTCTATGCAGTGAATATTTGCTTGGAATTCTTATATTTATCATTTTCTTACTATTTATTTTTACAACTCAACCTTTTTTTCTGAATTTTTTTTTTTTTTTTTTGCGGTACATTTCTAAGTTCTTTTGATGAGAATTTTTGGTAATAAACTGTCAGTTTGCATTTTCCTGAATATATTTATTTCATCCTTGTTCTGAAAAAATAGCTTTACTATCTTTCTGTGATATAGAATTCTAAATGGACAGTTAATTTCTCAGAAAACTACTTTGTGTTACATTACTTTTGGAATGTTTGTGATTCTGTTGTAAGGTTTCATGTCCCCTTATCTGCCTGATCTTCAGTTTGTCTTTGCTGTTTTGTAGTTCTACTGGATTTCTCTTATTTAGTTGGCTGGTAAATATGTTGTGCTTTGCAAGTCTGAGAATTCTTAACTTTATGAGTACTGAGACATGTTCAACCATTATTCAATGGTAGAAATATTTGCTTCTGATAAGAGAAATATTCTGAGATGTTCTAAATTAAGTTACAGCAGGCTTCAGGGTCGGAGGAAGAGACAAAGTTAATCAGTTAACAGTGAAGGGCCAAAACCAACCACAGCCAACACTTAGATTCATGAATGTGTGTTGAAATTTTGAATCAACTTGCAGACATCTCTTCCAGCTCTTATCAAAAAAAGCATAGCCAAGTCCCTGCACCCTATTTACACATGAACTTTTGGAACTGCTGCCTGCAACCAATCTAGAAACATCATATGCTTCTTCCATATGGATTATTTTCCTGTATACAAGAGCGCCTTCAGTCCAGGGCGATGACCATGTTGCCTTCTCCATCTAGCGCTGCTGCTGGTGGTTTACACGTCATTCCTAGGGCCTGGTCCTTTTCCGGCTAGCATTTGGCTCAATAGACCCCTTCTTTCAGAAAAACTTTTGGCTTCAAAGGCTATTTTTGTTTCATTTTTTAAAATACCTCTCTCCTACTCCGAATTCTAGTTAGAAGTAAGAAGGACCTTCTCATGTGTTCATGACCACTGTTTTATGAATAAGTCAATGATTTTGATTCTGTACACTGGATTCTAGATGATTTTTGACTTCCATTTCACTAATTCTTTATTCAGTTGTGACTCCCTAGCTCTAATATCAATACTACTTTGTTTGCATTGTTTCGGCCCTGGCTGGTGGCTCAGTGGATAGGCCCTGGCCTGCAAACGCAAAGGTCCCAGTCAGGGCATGTGGCCAGGTTGCAAGCCAGGTCTCCAGCCAGGTCCGTGGCCAAAGGCAGGTAAAAGGCGACCTTGCGTTGATGTTTCTCTCCCTTTCTTCCCCTCTTTCTGCCCTTCTCTCTGAAAATAACAAATAAAATCTTAATTTTTTTTTTTATTTCTAGATGTTCTCTTTGGTTCTTTTTTTTAAATGTTAGTAATTATAGATTTTCCTTTTTGTCATAGGCTCAGGTTGATAGGGGAGCTCAAGAGTTAAAGGTTTGGCCTTAGTTGATAGGCTTAAGCGATTTGTGCAAGCAGTTATTCCAGGAACTGGAATGCATGATCTACCTTGATCTGCCTGATTCCTGGAGGATGACAGGCAATTCAGCCTTTGTGCCCCAGGGGGTACACACACACACAACACTTGCCATTTTAACTAATTTTAAGTGTCTAACGCCATGGCACTAGGTGCATTCGTATCATTGTACAACATCATTACTGTCCATCTCCAGAACTTTCTCATTATCCCTTATTGCAGCACTATATCCATTAAATATGCTGAATTTGATTACTTTAAGTCCCTCATAAGTAGAATAGTAACAGTATTTGTTCCTTTGTGTCTGACTACCTTCATTTAGCATTGTGTTTCTATGATTCTTCCATGTTGTAACACATATCAGAATTTCATTCCTTTTTAATGGGGAACAATATTCCATGGTATGTATAGAGCACATTTTGCTTATTCATTCTTTCATTGATGTACAGTTGGATTGCTTCCACCTTCCAGCTTAAACTTTCAAGTCGAAAGGAAACTGACTGGAACCGTTTTGGGATAGCATGACTCGCTTAAGATTTATTGACCACACACGGAACTGGAGCTGTGGACAGGAGAGCCTTTGGAATCCACGCTATCTTCTTTTTTTGTTGTTGTTTTTGTCCTCTTTTTTGAAGCCACTTTCTCTTCAGCCAAGCATTTGTTGCTTCATTGTTTGCATAGATCTGTATGGTTTTCCCAGGCCTTGTGACCAGCTCTTGGGAGAATGTAATTTTCCAACTCTAGTCACTTGTCTGTATGTCTTCAAACAGCTGTGGCATGGAAGGGGACTTGGGGAGGATTGGGAACAAACATGGCTGCCGCAAGCGCATGGTGAGTCCACTGTGTTGAAAGATACCCAAAGGGGGTGCACTCATCCATAGCAGGACCTGGGGCGAGCTAAACTCAAGTACCAGTGGCGGTAGGAGTAGAGAAAAGTCAAAAGTTTGATGAGATATCCTAAGTTGCGGACTTAGTGGTTGGTTGGTGGGCAGGGAGAGGATGAAATGAAGGTAACACTGCTTTGTTTCTCGCAGCTCTTTGGACGTCATGCTTTTTGTCGGAGGTGGACAGTCGAGTAGTGCCAGGGCGGTGACTGGGGCTTGGATACTCAGTCAGTGTAGCCCAAAGCGGAGAAGGTAGGTTTTAGAGCAGACAGCCCAGGGTAGATCCTGCTACTTCCTTCAGAGCGACCTTGGACAAATCAGTCATCCTTCCACAGTCGCAGTTTCTGCATTAACATGGGAGATAAAGCTTCATAGGGTGGTAAGCATTAAATAAAATTGTGTATGTGAAGCATGGAGCACAGCGCCTTGTTACGCTAAATACTTGAGTAATAAATTACAACTGTTATTAGGATGGCCAGACTGTCCTTGAGGATCTGTTGGGCATCTTAGTGACAGTGAAAAGAAAGATCGTGAAGAGGGAGGAAGACCCAGAAGGGTGGAGGTGTGTGGGCTTCTCTGAGAGTGGAGATCCTTAATTCATTTGTGTTTACCCAGCTCTACCCAGCACCCTGGATGTAAGAGATTATGTTTTCTTACAACCATTAGAATATTACCAAGATGTTTTCTCTACTTTTCAACAGTTTCTTGTGGAAAATAATCATCAGAGAGAGAGTTTTCTTAGTCTTGGGATCCATACTTTTCTTTTTGTTGATCTTACTCTGATGATCTGTTAGGGGAGAGATGGGGTGGTTGAGGTTACCTCAGTCTTGCTCACTGAACTGATTTCGTGCCACTTTCCTCATGCACATGCCTCTCCGCTTGTTCACCTCCCACCCACTCACCAGTACCCATCACATGTGGGCCTGCTGGGCTGTGATTGAGCGGCTCAGGCTGTTGAGTTGCGGCTCCGAATGAGTTAGAGATGAGGGGCAGTTTGCAATTCTTTGAACATGAAGGAGACATCCTTCATGTGCTCAGCTCGTGGAGCTCTGGGGCCCTCTTTTGCAAGTCTCCCTTGGGCAGGTTTCACAGACCACTGACCTTCAAACGGATGTGGAAGAGCTCCTGGGAGAGGGGTAAGGATGGGGAGCGGATTCCAGCTCTGCCAGACTTTAGCAAGTGTTTGCCAGGCCGTGGGATGCCTGGCAGCCTGTCTTCTCTGGGGCCACAGCTTCGATGTTTTAGAATTTAGTTTAGGTGATGGGACTGGATGGAATGCTTTCCCCAGCTTTGTGGTTTTTCTCCTGATTTATGAGTTTGCTTATTTATTCACCCATTCAGTCACTCCTTGTATGGAAGCTGCAGCATGGGGCAGAGAGGAGTTATGAACTCTTGCTCCGTTGCACCTCTTGGTCTGTCTCCATGGATTGTGCCATCCATGGACGTTTGACCCAGGCTTTGGCATGTGGTTGACAAAGCTATTGCCAGCTGTTGTCTTGTGTTATCTTTATGTGCACCTGGATGAAAAATTGGGAGGAGGTAAAGCAGTCAGCTTTCTTATTTACTCAGGAGTCAAAAGTAAGTTTTCAGACAAATAGCAATACTGCTTGACCTGTCTGTTAGCAAGCCACTAGCCTCTTGCATGGCTGGTGTTTCTTTCACGTGGGACTCAGTGACAGTACTTTGGGTCACTGCTGTTGTGGGAGGTGGTTGAGAAGCAGGCCAAAGGGGCAGTGTAGTTAGGGTATTTTCTTGGGTTTGCAGAAAGTGTCTTGTGTGGTTTTCTTCCTGTACCAATGTCCTGCCAGTATTTGCGCTTCAAAACATGAATGAATTGAAAGTGAATAAAATGAATAAACAATTGAATTTTAGTTTGTTTTTATTTGGGTAAGCAGTAAAGACTTTTGACGAAGCAGTTAGATTATATTGAAAATCAAGTGCATTTTTAGTGGGCAGTTGGGGACTGTGCCCTTTTGGAAGGTGCATGTGATGGTCCTTGTTGTGTGTTAAATGCACTTAAGTGAGCAAATACAGCAATTTAAAGACCTGCACTGAATAATGTTTCATTTTTTTCTTCATTCATTCTAGGTTTTCCTGTGCTATAGAGAGTTGTAAAGAGGTGGGCATTACTTCAGATGACTTCCTTCTCCCTTAGGACATTATTTAAATGTGCTTACACACCTAAGATACTTTTTTTTTTTTTTTTTTTATGTGAAATGATGGTTTTTGTTAAGAGTTGTCTGAGGTCTTTTTCAGAATAATTTTTCATTTGAGAGCTGCAATGTTGAACGTAGTGGGTAGAAATTAGTATAGTATTGGTAGGCTCAGTGTTATTTAAGCCAAAACCAAAATGTGTTTTTTTTTTTTTTTTGTGTGTGTATGTGTGTGTGTACATGTGATAGTTATGTAGAATTATGCTCATAACTTCATTATAAGCCCTGGCTGGTGGCACAGTGGATAAGGCAATGGCCTGTGAACCCAAAGGTTGCTGGTTCGATTCCCAGCCAAGGCACATAACCAGGTCTCCAGCCAGATTCCCAGCTGGAGGCAGGTGAAAGGCAACCATATATTGATGTCTCTCTCCCTCTCTGCCTCTCTCCCTTCTGCCCTCTCTCTAAAAATAATAAATAAAATCTTAAAAAAAAGACAACAATATATACTGTAGTATTAGAAGAGTTGGGATAAGATAAAAGTCTAAATTACCTTCTTGGTCAGTGAATGAGACTCAAATGATATAATTTACAAATTGAGAAATTGATTTCTCAATTTGGTAGAAGCAACTCGAACCTAAAATGGTCATATTAGGAGGTGAATTTACAAGTACAGCTGATTTATAAGTTCCCAGAAGGTAGGAACTTTAACTTCTAAATTTCTGTGTCTCCTTACATTATTTAGAAAAAAAAATCATGGTGTTCATGTACTACATTAAAAGAGAAAAGTTGTTTCCTTTTTTAAATAAAACCCCCTGAAATTAAGATATCTTTTGGCTAGAGTGCATCATACACTAGGTAATCACACTCATCCACAGAGAAGTAGATCACAATGAAGAATTATCTGGACTAATGTGCTGAGAGCAAAGAGTTTGAGAAATCAGGGACTAATGTAATGGGAGAGAACCCCCTCCCTCATCTATATTAGTAGAATTAGAGGAGACTTTATTATATTGTTTTGATTTTCTTTTTATGAATAAGGGACAATAAAGAAAAAAGTCATTTTTAAAAATCACTGCCAGGCTACCATTCTTGATTCTGAAAATAATAGAGAATTAAAAGGAAAACAAAAATGCCCAAATCCAACAGCAACAAGGAAACTACATAGAACTTTCCTGATGATTCTAATAGGGACTTTGGGAGTCATACTTACTTACAAAATAATGGAGGAGAGCAAACTTCTATGAGATTGGTTTTACCCCAGCAAGACTGCATTCAATGCTGGGAAGAGAGCCTAGGAAGGATAGTTTTATTAAAAAATGTTCTTGGGCCAGCTTGTGACTTTTCAAGATGCCTTTATCATATGCTTGAAAAGCAATTCTGTTAGAGAAAATTCCAGAAATTTAATAATTCCAGATAATGTAATGCTTCCATGGTAACAGGATTTTATCATCATTGATAGCTAATGACTACGAGCCATTTCTGGTGGTATCTCATGCTAGTGATGAGTAGCTGGCAGTTGAGATTATTGAGTGAAGCCTCTCCTGCCCTCCATGACAGACAAAGCCAGCTGTTAAAGTTGTCACATGATGTACTAGCCCCCCACCGCCCCTCCCTGTACTCTTAACCTAGGATCCACTATTGTGTTTAAAAGCTTCATGTTTGACTCCTCTGTCCTATTTCTGAAAAGCTTTTTTTGCCTTTAACTTAAAATGAAATGAAATAGGATTTAAGCTATAAGGATCAAGAAAAAGCTATACAATTAAGGGAAAAAAACAAAACAAAACAAAAAAACCCACTCCAGCCTAGCATCTGTTGAAATCCACACTGTGAAGTTCTCAGGAGCTTCTTTGCATTTTTGCAAAATCCTCCCTGGCCTAATGCTTTATGACTATACTCTTGTAGCAACTTTCTGAGTATTTTAGATGTTCTGGCTACAAGTAATGTGTTTGATTTCTCAATTTGGTAGAAGCAACTTGAACCTAATATGGGCATATTAGGGAGGTGAATTTTATTAAATCATGTAAGTTTCATTTTCAATGGCTGTTCTATGTGCACATGATGTTACTTTTCCAGGTAGTGTTAAATTAGGGGAAGGCACTCTTAAAAATGAGGTTGCCGCCCTGACTTTGTATTCCTGGATATGCTGGAAAAGCTGCAGTAGTGTGTTGTGAGGGCATTTTGGAGCTACTCCAGACCAGTAGAAATGGAGTGGAAGTAAGAGTTAGTTCATGGAGAAAAAGAACAACATGAAATTTCCTGCTGTTAGAAAAGAACTTGTTCATTTATTTATTTTAAATGGTTGACAGTGTATATGAAAATGTTGCAGTGTTTAATCCATTGGGCAAATATCAAAATATGATACCTGGTTTTATTTCGACATAAAAATATTTATAATATGTAGGAACTACTTGCTTAACAATTTTCAATGGAAGGTTTTAGATGTCAACTTTAAATACAATTAGCCCTGGCTGGTGGCTCAATGGACAGATGCCGACCTGCAAACCCAAAGGTTGCTGGTTCGATTCCCCAGCCAGGGCACATAACCAGGTTGCAAGCCAGGTCTCCAGCCAGGTCCGTACCTGGAGGCAGGTGAAAGGCAACCAGACATTGATGTCTCTCTCCCTCTCTGCCATTCTCCCTTCGCCTCTCTGGAAACAATAAATAAAATCTAAAATAAATAAATAAATAAATAAATACAAGGGGGTGCATAATTTTCCAGAATTCTTTTAGGGGATATGTGAGCACCAAAGTATGATTAGCAGCTTTGAAACATTTTTGTTGGCAATCCAAATTAAGAAACACATTTCAATAACCTAGCCCATACATCCATTAGCAAAAGTTCGTAAAATGTCATCCTACGTAATGCTCTCTGATCATCTTCCCTTTCCTTTCTTCTTATTTTATTTTTTTCTATTTCATCCTGGTAATAAATCGGCTGTGACACACATGCATGAATGAGGAGCGACCTTCTGACACAGGCAATGTTAGACTTTCAAGCTATATTTCTCAAAGGTTCTTTGATTCCTTGGAATCATCTTTAGCAGGGAGAGGGGCCCATTAGCTTCAACCTGGTCCTGCTTTTAGATTTTTTTTTTGTTGTTGTTTTATGGTGACCACAGCAGCAAGTGCAAATCTGATTAGACTTTTCCAGTGCAATACTTTCAAAAGCTCTTTCACCCACCGGTTACTAAATCAAACCACACAAGCATTGCTTTATGGAAAGGCACTTCCATTGGGCTCCCTGGGGTCTCCCTCCCTCAAGGCTCCATCCCTAGACCAGGCCTGCATGTTCCTTCACTCCTGTCTCAGAGAATGCTGCTTTCCCTCTGAGCCACCTGCCTGGCTTTTGAATTTGCCACCTGTGGGTTCTACTGAAGAGGCCATTTTCTGCAGTTTTTAAATGGGAAACAATACAGGTGAACTAACTCTTTAGTCCTGGTGTGACAGCCAGGTATAATGGTTTGAAAAATTCGAAAACATGGTTGTAGACACATCATTTTGGTATATTTAAGGGGATATATTTTCATAATATTCATTTGAGATCTCAGAGATCATGATCTCAGCTCCTAAACTTTTATAGTTTTTATTTGCTGTACCGCTGATGTACCTGATTTCAGCTACCACGTGTGTACTGACAACTTCCAAGTTCCAGCTTGGAACTAGCACTAGGTTCTATTCTTCCAACGGTGCTTTATTCCCTTTTGCATCAGTCACTGTTTTCCTACATCTGACTTGTCTGAAATGGAATCGATTCTTTTCTTTTTCTGTTGAAATAAACTTTCCTGTTCTTCTTCCCTTTTATTAATCATAATACCCCTTTCTTAAGTCCCTCAGGTTTGGAGCTTCAGTCATCTCGTGTTGATTTCTTTCATTGGTAATTTGTACAGTTGAATGTCACTAGGTCCTACTTCATACTTCTTTGCATCCTTTCTTTTTTATTCAAACTTCTGTCTTAATCCAATTCCTTTTCACTACTTTCTACTTTTGTGACTCCATGCTTTCCATCAACCTCTCTGCAAATTATTTTATATTTTAGACTTTCTGAAACACCCCTTTCCTCAAGATCCTAAACTATACAGTAACATTAAATAAATTCTGTATACCACTCTGGATATTCTAATATTTTCTTGGCTTTTTAGTTCTTTTAATAATTTTTCTGTACCTTTTGTAGTCTTTTACTTTTTTTTTTTTGGATAAGATTTTATATTTAGAGAGATGGGGAAGGAGGGCAAAAGAATGGGAGATAAACATCAATATGTGAGAGAAGCATTGATTGGCTGTCTCTTGTACACACCCAATAGGGAAGGGGGAGTGGCCCACAACCCAGGCATGTGCCCCTATTGGGAATTGAACCAGCAACCTTTCACTTTGTGGGAAGACACCAGCCAACTGAGCCCACTGGCTAGGACTGTAGTTTTATTTTCTGTTACTTACATACATGTTTCTAGTGAGGTCACTCCCTTTGTTGTTGTCTAAAAAGGCTTTGCTCTTTGTTCATGTGATTGTTTTGATAGGAAAGACCTTTTCTTCTTTTATGTTTGTGTCCTATCCAGCAGAGGAAGTGCAACTCCTGGCTATGTATTTGTGAAGTCTACCAGGGCTCTTCTAATCCTCAGTGATCCTTCTGGAATGTTTCATGCTGTTTAATGCTGATTTTGGTAAAATAATCTTATCTCCCAAGGTAAAAACTATGAAAAGTATAGACTATCTCCTTTTCATTTATCTCTCAGAATGTATTAGTAAACTTGTTATTTAAATGTGTATTATTCTTGCATAATCATGCAGTTCATAGCCCACCATACAGAAGAACAGAATGATTTAAACATTTTATAAAATTTAAACTTTTTAGCAGTATGATACCTTCTTTCTATTTTCAATTTTGTGTAAACCCTTTGAGAAAAGATGCATTTAAAAAAAAATACAAAGGCTATATCTGTAACACACTAAGTGGCTTAAGAGATTTGAGACAGTTTTCTGAATAATTGTGAACTACAACATCTAGAATATTATGCTAATAATGAATTGCAAAAGTCATATAATGTCTAGAATATTGTGCTAATAACGTATTTTAAAAATCAGCATACAAGTTGCACATATTGAAAGTGTTCAATTTGATGAGCTTTGATGTATGTTTATACCCCTGAAACCATCACTACACTCAAGAAAATGTATCCATCACCCTCACCAGTTCCCTTGTGCTCCTTTGTGATCCCTCCCTGCACCACCCATTCCCCTAGCACCACTGATCTGCTTTCTGTCATTACATGTTAGTTTGCATTTTCTAGAAGTTCATATAAATGGAATCATACAGTATAAACTCTTTTTAGTCTGGCTTCTTTCACTCAGCTTAGTTTTGTTAACAAAAGATATGTTGTTGCATATCTTCAGGCTTCATTCCTTTTCTTGTTGAATGTATTATGGAAATGCCATAATTTGTTTAGCCATTTATCTGTTGTTGGACATTTGGCTTGTTTCCAGTATGTGGCTGTATAGTATTTGTGTATCATTGTGGACATACGCTTTTGTTTTTCTTCAATAAGTACCTAGAAGGAGAAGGTCTGAGTCATATGGGAGGTGTATATTTCTATTTTTAAGAAACTAGCAAATTGTAATCTCAAGTAATTGTACAGTATTGCACATCTACTGCAGTACACCTGAGTTCCAGTTGCTCCCCATTTTTGCTAACACTTGGCATGGCAAGCCTTTTTAATTTTAAATAATTTAATAGGTATGTAGTGGTATCTCATTGAGATTTTAATTTGTATTTGCCTACTGACTAAGGATGTTGAACATTCTTTCATGCGGTTTTTTTTGCCATTCACGTGCCTGTGGTGAAATGTCTGTTCATGTTTTTTGCCCAGTTTTTATTAATTTTTTCTCATTATTGAGTTTTAAGAGCTTTGTATTTTAAAAAATATTTTTACTTATTGATCTTAGAAAGAGAGAGAGAGTGCAAAACATCAATTTGTTGTCCCACTTATCGATGCATTCCTTGGTTGCTTTTTGTCCACACTCTCCTGGGAATGGAACCTCCAAACTTGGAGCTTCGGGATGACGCTCTAACCAACTGAGCTACTCAACCAGGACCAATAGTTTTTAATATTTTTATTTACATCCATCTCTATATATTTTACATACATACATCCTATATCAGACTTATGATTTGCAAGTGTTTTTTGCCAGCCTGTCTGTGGCTTGGGCAGGTGAACTTTTTTTTTTTTTTAAATATTTTATTTCATTATTTTTAGAAGGAGGGAAAGGGAGAGAGGCAGAGAGGGGGAGAGACATCAATGTATGGTTGCTTTTCACCAGCCTCCAGCCACAGACCTGACTGGAGACCTGGTTTGCAACCTTGTTATGTGCCCTGGCTGGGGAATCGAACCTGTGACCTTTGGGTTTGCAGGCCGGCACCGTATCCACTGTACTACCAGCCAGGACACAGGTGAATTTTTTTCTCCCATATCAAGGTAGCTCCAGGATCCTCAAGAGTGAGGATTAGGAGCTATTCTGAGTTGGGCGCCAGCTCAGGAGTGATAATGTATTTTTCAGAATAAACTTTACATATTTTTTTCTGTTTCTAGGTGTAAACTTTGCTCACTGTAGACAGTTTAAAAAATACTGATAATTGTAAATAAGGAAACAAGAAAGGAGGATGCTTGAGGGGCCGACTGTTGAGGGCCATGTGCCTCAGAAGCAAGGGGGCTTGGATTGCCACAGACGAGGCCTGGGGCAGCTGGACTTGCAGGCCTCCTCACTTCGGGGGTGGGGTCTTAACTGGCTTCCTTTCGCCCGGGACTGCCTCGGAAATACGACAGGAGGGGCTTGCACTTGGCTCCCCCTACAGACTGACGGCTGCATTTGCAGCGCCTGGCCGGTAGCTGGGCTAGGTCTTAATTGATGGTTATAAAATATAAAATAAGTGAAGGTCTTGAACTTAGAGGAAGTCACAACGTGTTCAAAATTTAGAGCTGTGCAAGGAAGGCTTGGCAAAGTAAGGATTAATAAAGACAAAAATGAAATTCATCCAACGTATTTGACTAATATTGGGAAATATATTAAAGTCCAACAGAAATATTCTTAAGTGTGAAGGACTCCTTTGCTCTCTCATGCTTTATTAATGAAAAGCACCCAGCTTTGGTGTCAGAAGGATTTGGTTTAAAATTCTAGCTCTGCTGTTTCTAGCCACATGACCTCAGACCAATACTTACCTTACTTCAATTCTGCATACTGTAAATGATTACGTGTGCCCAGTGGGTGACTGGAATAAGATATTGGGAGATAGGGTACGGAAAGCATTTTGACATGCTGTTAGTGGGGTGTGCAGTTACTCCCCTTTTCCTTACCAGTTTCTAGTCATTTTTTTTTAAGATTTTATTATTTCCAGAGAGAGAGGAAGGGAGAGAGGCAGAGAGGAAGAGAAACATCAATGTATGGTTGCCTTTCACCTGCCTCCAGCCAAGGACCTGGCAGGAGATCTGGCTTGCAACCTGGTTATGTGCCCTGGCTGGGAATTGAACCAGTGACCTTTGGGTTCGTAGGCCGCCAGTTTCTAGTCTAAAGCAGGGTAAGGAAATCTGGCTGCTGGGTCGGCAAGCTAGCCGTGCTGCTTTCCCACTGTGGAAACTGGCTCACTCTGGGAAGAGCTTAACATGGTAACTGCCAGCCCTCCCAGGCTAAACTTTTCTAGCACTGTGTGTTTTTCAGTGACATTAAAATAGTATCGTGGTCTAAAGAGAATGTGATTATAGAGTTTAGTGTCTCACACACAGTCTTTCATGCACGGAGTAATTCCTTTAAAGATATACCTTCACTGACCTGAGGTCCCTAGTGGAATGAATGGATAACGTTAGCAGCAGGACTGATCACACAAGGGATTCCTGACACTTGTAGGCAAAATAGGAACGGTGTTCCCATGGGAAAACATCATGAGGTGGACTGTTGTAGAGGCAGGAGTGGGATGGTGGCCAGGTTGGCAGAATACTGGCTGGGAGGGGACTGGTACTTCTGTAACAGCTGTAGAGCTGCTTCTAGGGGACATGGGTAGTAAACTAGTCCTGGCCACCATTCGAGTTCTTTTTACTGATCTGCTGCCTTTTTCTTGTTGCTGACCTGTTTCTTTCATGCCTGGAAGTTTCTTGACTCTTAGAGCCTAAATTATCCCTCCTTCTCTAAATATGTCTGGAATTTTATGATGCTCTAAAGGGGCAAAATGGAACATTATGTGTTGCCAGCAAGACATACTATCACAAACTGCTGCAGCCTGTGGATTGCTTCAGTTTTATGTTTTAGGTCATGAAAAACTTAAATGCTTCACTTAGTTACTTAAGGTATAAATTCTGTACAAAATACTTGCATTAAAAAGAGATTCTCACACTGCGGCAGCTGAGTGCGGTCTGGCTTTCATAACAACCTGTCTAAAGTTTGGGAGCCTGAGAACGACATCCCAGGACCACTTCATGTTTCTCATGCTTGTTCTGTTTCTGCTCTGTGGCCGGACATGAAAAGGTATTAGAAATCTGAGTCTTTCTATTCAAGTCTTTTATTTATACATTAGAATAGGAGCCACTTTTTATAGGGCCTGTCTTTCTGTCTACAAAGCACCTTTTAAATAGCACTCTAATGTCATGCGACCCAGGGAACTAAACAAGCCACATGGCCTGCCTACCTCAAGGAAAGTAGCCAAGGCAGCCCTGATAGGTCTCCTTAAGGAAAGGAGCCTCATGATTCTGGGGTTCTCATTTGTGGTCACGTCCCCACCCCAACGGCAGTAATCCGAATTGCCCCATTCAGTCAATAGCATATGCTTCAAGTTCAGAACTTCCCCAGGTCCTGGTGTGGCACCACTAGGTCTGGAGACATAATGAATTGAAACAACCAGTAGTTTGTCCCTTGTGTCCCCTCCCACCCTTGTGGAACTGGGAAGGATAACTCAAAACCACCCCCGTTCAGAAAGGAGAGGAATGGGAAGTAACAGTCACAGAGCCGTATCAATTCTGAAAGCCCACTGAGCAGGCGTTTGGGTGCACCTCCACCTTGAGTTGGAGAATGTCCATTAATTATGCTGTTACTCTGCTTCCTGAAAGAATCTCTCACTCTAGTCTGTTGTTCTTCATGCCCATTGGCTCCACCCTTTTAGAATTTATTTTTTTTCTAGCAACTTCCCTGGCTACCCTTGACATTACCCAGAGTTGGCCTTCTCTGAGGGTGAGCAGTTTTCTCCGGGATCTTCCTGTCTGTGGGGTTGTGGTCCTCTCCTAATCCAGACTGGCTGTTTTGACACTCACCTCTCAAAATTTTGCCGACTTCTTATTTGATTCTAGTCTGCTTCATGTATCAACAGCCAGACCTATATTTTGGCTGGATATAACTTAGATTTTCTCTATTTCTCATCTTGTTTGCCCCTATGTGTACTCCCTCTTCCTTTATTTGAGGTTGTCTTTTCTCTACCAGCTTTCAACTGGACACCTACCCTCCTCACCTGTTTTTTCCTGAACCATTTATCCTGAGTGAAAGGATTTCCTGAGTGTCACAGGAACCCATGCAGAGGTGTCAGTGTCAGGTCTGGCTATACTCTTGCTTGATCCTTACCCCAAGCTGAGTTTTAATCGGCTTTTGTCCCTTCAAGTCCTTCCCCATTCTATTTTTAACCATTTGCAGTTGAGAAGTGAGTTGCCTCTTCCAGTCTTGTAAGTCTGAACTTGAACATTCCTGATATAAACCATTTTGATATCATTTCTTTCTTGCGTGGGTTTCTTTTATCTTACTCCATTATTTTTGTTGTAACATTCCTTGTCTTTTCATCTTTTCCTTTTGCTTTTTCTTGTTTTCTACCATTTTCATAGAGGCCGTGTCTCCTGTACTCTATTGAGGGCACCAGACATTTTCCAGGCTTTCCTTTGCATCCATCACTATATGCAGTCAGCTCCTTCTTCAAGGATTCCAGAGGCTGTTCCTTTCCTCCACCAGAACAGTTTCTTTTTCACATGGCTTATGTTTTCCTTCTCCATTTTTTATTCCATTAAAAAGTGAAATCTTCCAGATAGGTTTTGCAACAACCTCCCACTTGGACGTACAGCTTAGGGCAGCTCAACCTACACAAGTCTCAGTTCCTTTTCACTTTCTAGAAGGCTTTTGCTCAGATAAAATCTTTACTAACCCTTCCTGCTTGATTTTCTGGTTTGGGTGGGAAATATGAAAACAACAAGGTGGAGCATTTGCTGCCTTCAGGATTATTCCTTTCGTTGCTGTCTGTTGTTGTACTGCTGCGTCTATAGGAACTGTCCTCAAAGTGTACGTGTCCTCAAAAGGTCCCTTAAACTTTCTTCCCAGTTGTTTTCTAGGAATGGCTGGCCTGCCTGAATGTGCAAAGGCGGGAGGCGAAAGTGGGGAGGTGTGTGTGTGTGGTTTGGGGGCAGACACAGTACCCTCACCAACACAAATATCTGCACTGATGGGAATTTACAGTTGGGTGCAGTTTTACAGTGGATACAGTTCTTGAGTGTTTCAATCAAATAACCAACTGCAGAGGCTGTTGGAAGTGCCTTTTCTTTTTTTTTAAGCTAGTTATGGCATGACAAGGATTTTTCCCCCTTTTCCCAATCAGGTGTATGATTTATGTTTATGTTAAGCAAGATCTTTCCAGGTTCTGGTGTTATCTGTTGATTTTAGTTTTACATGTGGTGATTTCTTAGATTATTTCCTGCACGTTCAGAAACTGAAAGAGGTGACGGCATCCAAGGCATCCATGGTTTTTGTTTGTTTGTTTTAATTTATTATTTTCGGAGAGAGGGGAAGGGAGAGAGGCAGAGAGGGAGAGAAACACCATTGTATGGTTGCCTTTGACCTGCCTCCAGCTACGGACCTGGCTGGAGACCTGGCTTGCAACCCGGTTATGTGCCCTGGCTGGGATTCGAACCAGTGACCTTTGGGTCTGTAGGCCGGCACCTTATCTACTGTGCCGCCAGCCAGGGCCTGCTTACATGGCAATTTCTGGCTTTGTCTTCTGACACCTAGAGAAGAGCGTTCATGTTTTTAAGTCTTTTAATAGAATTCAGTAACAGTAAATAATATGATATCTTTATATTTGGCTTTTTATCAGCAAGGGTAAGAGTTTTACGATTTCACTTGAACCTGACATTATGTAGTGTTTCCGTTTCAGATCCCAGCAGCAGCCATGTTTCACTTCTTCAGGAAGCCCCCAGAGTCAAAAACACCCCCGGGACCAGAGAGAGAAGCAGATGGGTTTGTTCTTTTAGGTGAGTCTTCTTAAGAAATAATATCATAATTACCCAGCTTATTTTTCTTTTAAAAAATGACTTGAAAATGATAGTATTGATTTTTAAATTTATTTTCCAATTATTCCAGAACTAATTTATATGAAATGAAATCTATAAAAATAAAGTTCATTAATCACTTAGAATATTGTCATCAAGTCACACTCTACTTGGAATATTGTCATTAAGTCATGATCTTCTTGTATATTGGTTTAGCCACGTCCTGCAAATTAAGTTTGTAAAATTATCCCCTTTTTTTTCTGTCTGATGTGCTAGTCAAATTTTTAATTGTTTAAAAGCAGAAGTCTTGAAGAATCCTTATAATTTCAAATTCTATTTTATAACTAGTAAGTCTTTCTTCTTAAATTAGCATCTTAAATATAAATACTTGCTGACTGCAGTACATTTTTCAATCCAGTATTAAATAGTGTCTCCTGAAGGTTTAAGCCTAGTTTATTTCCTATTATAAAATTAATGCTACTAATTATTAAGATTTTAGTGGTTTAAAAAATGTTTTTCAACTAAATACTATACTTTTCTCAAGGGGAATTCTGAAAAATAACATTTTCTTCATGTTATTGTCTTTCCCTGAGGAAGGGATTTGCATTCTGGTGCACAGGAGCCAAAATCCAGTGTTGCTTTCCCTTGCGGGAGCCACTGTCTTCCACCCTGGACCTTTTGCCACCAAATTGGGGCTCCTTTCTGAGAGGATTTGCATGGACTCACAGGGTGTTTGCTCCCTGGGATTTGTCTCAGGTGTCTTCCCTTCCAGGTTCTGGTTCCCCACCTCCTCCTTCATCCTGGCCCCCTGGCATTGATAGCATTTAAGGGTGATCCTGAATTTTCATCTTAGACCCTCCCAGAGCCAGGCTCCCGCCATGCCTCTGACTCTTCACATTCTGAAGTAGGGTGGGTAGGTCTCTGCCTCTGTCCTCAGGGTCTGGTCTCTTGCAGAAAGGACACAGAAGTTGTATCTCTCTGGCCCTCTCCCAGTTCTTGGCTTTGATCCCTGGGATACCAGAATAGAGTTTTTTCTCATAGCTAAATGCTACCATAGAATTATCCCAGCTTTTCCACAGTCAAGTTCTGGCAGGCCTGTGTGTTTTTTCTGAATCTGCGTCAGGTGCCCTGGAACAAGGGCAGCAGCTGGGGTGCAGAGCTGTATTTTTCTGACCAGATCCCCTAAACTGGAAGCAAAATGCTGGGGTATAGTATAACCAGGGCCTGTGACTTTTCTTGGGTGCTGTCTGACTGGAATAAAGTGGGGTGCTGTGGACATAGCTGCTTTCTTAGCATGTCAGGAATTAGTGCCTTTCCTTAGAAGTCAAAACTGGCTCTGTCAACACCAACTTCTGTTCCTTCAAAGCTGCCAGTGTTGCTTCCCTTTCACCTAATGAATTTGCCTGAGTAACAGAAAAACTTCAGGGATATCTCTGGTCCCCTGTGAAGTGTGGCATTTCTGCTTCTTTAAGAGTTTCACAATAAATTCTTTTCTTAGAGATTTGCTTCAGTAAAGCTTGATTTTCCAAACTCTTCTGTATTCTTTATTCTAGAACTCCTCTGTAGCTTAATATAGGCAGAGAATCATGCTTTTTTTCCTGTTGTTTCATTAATAGAAATCAACATTATTCTTTTTATTATCAAATAGCCATTTAAAGGATGTGAGTTTAATGTACAGAGAATTAAATGAACATAAGGTAAACAGGAGAAAAACATACATATTTTTACATGTCCATGGGAGCTATCATAGAAAAACGAAGACCAAAAGAAATGGTAAAACCTAAATGCTTATATACCAGGTTGAATAAAGAGGCAGTTGTGCAAAAGTGACTAAAATATGTGGGGAGACTAACAGAGAAGATAAGAAGACTTTAACAAGGCCTGTATAGTTTTCTTGGCCTTCACCCCCCATCTCTGGTGATAAGAATGTCTTGTTCCTCCTGGCATCTTTCATATGGAGGTTTTATCTCTTGTTTTCAGTTCAAAATTGTCCTTATGCCAAAGTGGCATACTTGAGGGTGGTGTATCTGCCACCCTTCACCATTTGGGGCAAGTTATGTAACCTCTCAGGTGTCACTTTGCTTATCTAGAAAATGAACTTGATAACAGTACCAACCCGTTAGGGTTATTCAGGGGATTCAGTGAGTTAATGTGTGTAAAATGCTTGGCACAAACCTACGAGTGACTCCTTGGTATTATACCTCCATGGACAGGTGAGGACGTGACTTTTGCAAGTACCTCCAACTAACGTAGAGCAGATCTGAAGTCAGCCCAGACAGTCAGACTTCAGAGCTTACCTTCCACCCTCTGAAACACTAAGCTATCCATTTTTGAAAATGTCATATTATCATTTTTAATTTTAAGACATTATTGACATTCCAAGATTAAACAACAAAAATAATTAAATTGTGCTTCTTGCTATTTCAAAGAGAAAGTGCCCCCCTCCCCTATTTTTAAGTAAAAATGGGTTGGTAGATTACTGTTCAAAAAGTTTGGCTTTGATTTTTGGCTACCCCACACTTTGACCATTTAATATTAAATATATAAAATGTTGTAGAAATCTATAATCCCCTTAATGAATATGAGGTTGGAAGATGGTATACGTTGTTTAGTTAGTTAAATCCTTTAGGAAAGAAGGACTTAACTAAATTGACAGATGAAAGTCAGGACAGATTATTAGGAATATAATTAATTGTCTTTAAAAATGTAATGGTAATGTCTTTAAAAAAATAACTAATTTGTTCTGATGAGTTGTTTTTTCTATCTATGGTTCTATACTGACATATTTTGTCTCAGAGCATGCCGTGGAAGATATTTTGGAAAATTTCAAATAGGTCAAATGGTAGATATGAAATGCTATTATTAACATGGCCCCATACTTACATACATGTACTTTGGCTATCATGTACCCACATAAATTTCTCTGTGCTCATGTGCAATAGGTAACATTGCAGGAAAATAAACATGTATGATGGGCTTAACTTAGAAATGATGCAACCAACCAAAGACTTAGAGACATGATTGTATTGTGGCAACAACTTCTTCTCAATATGTAGTCTACAGAATTTTTTATATTATCATTGGGTGTGGCCTTTATAACCTGTTTCTGACAAGGTCAGAGTATATCATCGTGTTAAAAGTATAAACTATCTTTTTTTTTTTTTCTCACTTGAGAATACCGTTTGCCCCAGGCAAGTCTTTCTGATTAATACAAATAGTTTTGGGTCACAATGATTAGATAGCTTTGCTGAGTTGCTGGAGTCAACACCTTGTGACCCAAATTCAGGATTCTGGCAGAGGCTAGGCACTTCTGTTAATAATAAGAATCTCTGGGCTGTTCATATACAATTAACTAACTTTTTCTTTCTTAAGGTTTCCAAAACTTTTACTCTTTGGAAAACGTTGAGTGTGCTGAATAAGGAAAAAGAAACACCTAGTAGAAAAACACCCTTTCCCTTGTAACCAGTTTCTGTTAACATAAGAAGGTGATAGCTACTCATTCACTCAGAATTGAAGTTGAAGTAATCCTCCAGAGTGCTCCTTTGTACAAAAACAAATTGCAGTTTTCATTTGCATCACTGGGTGGCGATTTTTCTTAGTCTTATGCTGCTATTTAAAACCCCTGCAAGCTTGGTTACTATTTGTCATTACCTGGGTTTTGTTCTGTTATGACATGTTTAATTGTACTTTTAAGACATTATATTTTTTTAACATTAATTTTACTTATTATTGTTGTATTACAATTGTTTCCTTTTTCCCCCATTGCTCTCCCACGCCCCACCCTCTCTGATCCCCCTCCCACAGTCAGTCCCCAGCTCATTGTCCATGTCCATGGGTCCTTCACATTAGGTCCTCAACTGAACCCCTCCCCTGCTTTCCCCCTTCTCCCCTTACCCCCTAGTCATGGTCATTCTGCACCCCCCCCCCCCTATGTTTCCTGTTCCTTTCTGCTCGTCTGCTTATTTTGTTCATTAGTCTCCGTTATTAAGTGAGAACATACGGTATTTAACTTTTGCTGCCTGGCTTATTTCACTAAGCATAATATTCTCCAGTTCCTTTCATGGTGTCACAAAAGGTAGGAGTTTCTTCTTTCTTTCTGCTGTGTAGTATCCCATTGTTTAAATGAACCAAAGATTTTTGATCCATTCATCCACTGATGGGCACTTAGGTTTTTTTTTTAGCACTTGGCTATTGTAAATAGCACTGCTATGAATAAGGGGTGCGTAGGTTCTTTTGAATTGGTGTTTCAGGGTTCTTTGCTTATAATCCTAGCAGTGGAATCACTGGGTCATAAGGCAGTTCTAGTCTTACTTTTCTGAGGAAAGTCCATACTGTCTCCCATAGTGGCTGCACCATTCTGCATTCTGACCAGCAGTGCACCAGGGTTCCCTTTTCTCCTCATCCTCACCAGCACTTGCTGTTTGTTGATTTGTTGACGATTGCCATTCTGACAGCTGTGAGATGGTATCTTATTGTTTTAATTTGCATCTCTCTGAGTGATGTTGAACATTCTTTCATATACCTATGGGCCCTTTGTATGTCTTCCTTGGAGAAGCATCTGTTCAGGTCCTTTGCCCATTTTTTAATTGGGCTGTTTGTCTCTCTGGTGTTGAGTCATATTAGTTCTTTATATATTTTAGAGATCAAACCCTTGTCTGAGGTGTCATTGGCAAATATGTTTTCCCATATGGTTGGTTCCCTTTTCATTTTGTTGATGTTTTCTTTAGCTGAGCAGAAACTTTTCAGTTTGATGTAGTCCCATTTGTTTATTTGTTCATTTATTTCCCTTGCCCTGGGAGAGATATCAGTGAAAATATTGGTGTGTGGGATATCTGCAATTTTTTGCCTATGTTTTCCTCTAGGACTTTTATGGTGGCACTGCTTATGTTTAAGTCTTTTATCCATCTTGAGTTTATTCTGGTGTATGGTATAAGTTGGTAGTTGGTAGTCTAGTTTAATGTTTTTGCATGTGCCTATCCAGTTCTCCCAACGTCACTTGTTGAAGAGGCTGTTTGCACTTCATTTTATGTTCTGTCCTCCTTTGTTGAATATTAGTTGCCCTTAGAGCTCTGGGTTTATTTCTGGGTTCTCTACTCTGTTCCATTGATCTGTTTGTCTGTTCTTGTGCCAGTACCAGATGGATTTGATTATTATGGCTTTGTAATGTAGTGTGATATCTGGTATTGTGATTCCTTCCACTTCGTTCTTCTTTCTCAAGATTGTTGTAGCTATTCAGGGTTGTTTTTGACTCCATATAAATTTTTCAAGTATTTGTTCTAAGTCTGTGAAATATGACGTTGGTATTTTAGTAGGGATTGCATTGAACCTGTAAATGGCTTTGGGTAGTATGGACATTTTTATTATGTTAATTCTCCCCAACCATGAATGTATATGCTTCCATTTATTTGTATCTTCCTTAATTTCTTACTTCAGTATTCTGTAGTTTTCCGAGTACAAGTCTCTTATCTCCTTGGTTAAATTTACTCCTAGGCACTTTATTTTTTTTGTTGCTATAGTAAATGGAATTTGTTTTCTAGTTTCCTTCTCTGATGTTTCATTGTTGGTGTATAAAAATGCCTTCAATTTTTGGATATGACTTTGTGTCCAGCTCTTTTGCCAAATTCACTAATTAGGTTGAGTAGTTTTTTAGTGGAGTCTGTAGGGTTTTGTATGTACACTATCATGTCATCTGCAAATAATGACAGTTTTACTTCCTCCTTTCCAATTTGGATGCCTTTGATTCCTTTTTCTTGTCTGATTGCTATGGCTAGAACTTCCAAGACTATATTGAATAGAATTGATGAGAGTGGACACCCTTGCCTTGTTCCTGATCTTAAGGGATCAGCTTAAGGGAAAGGCTTTCAGTTTTTGCCTGTTAAGTATGATGTTAGCTGTAGGTTTCTTGTATATGGCCTTTATTATGTTGAAGTATGCTCCCTCTATTCCCATCTTGCTGAGTGTTTTTATGCTGTACTTTATTTATCAGGTGCTTTTTCGGCATCTATTGATATGATCATATGGTTTTTGTCTTTCATTTTGTTTATGTGGTGTATTACATGTATTGATTTATGAATATTGTACCATCCTTGCATCCCTGAGATGAATCCTACTTGGTCATGGTGTATGATTTTTTTAATATATTGCTGGATCCAGTTGAGATACAATATTTTGGAGAGAAATTTAGCATTTATGTTCATCAGAGATATTGACCTGTAGTTTTCTTTCTTTGTTGTGTCTTGACCTAGTTTTGGGATTAGAATAAAACTGGCCTCATAGAAAGAGCTTGGGAGTCTTCCTTCTTCTTAGATATTTTGGAATAGGTTGAGAAGGATAGGAGTTAGTTCTTCCCTAAATGTTTGGTAAAATTCACCTGTGTAGCCATCTGCTCTGGGGCTCTTGTGTGCTAGGAGTTTTTTGATTACTTCTTCAATTTCACTAGTTGTTATAGGTCTATTCAAACTTTCTGCTTCTTCTTGGTTCAGTTTTAGTAGGTTATACATTTCCAGGAATTTGTCCATTTCACCCAGGTTGTCAAATTTCTTGTCATATATTGGTAGTTGTATGTAGTAATTTCTTACGATCCTTTGTATTTCTTGGTATTGGTTGTGATTTCTCCTTTGTCATTTTTGATTTTGCTTATTTGGGTCCTCTCTCTCTTTATCTTGATGAGTCTAGTTAAAGGCTTGTCAGTTCTGTTTATCTTTTCAAAGAACGAGCTCCTAGATTTATTGATCCTTTGAATTGTGTTTTTAATCTCTATGTTTTTTAGTTCAGCTCTGATCTTTATAATTTCCTTCCTTCTACTTGCACTGAGCTTTGTTTGTTTTGCTTTTCTAGTTCTTGTAGCATTGTGGTTAGGTTGTTTGTATGAGTTTCTTCTAACCTTTTTAGGTAGGCCTGTATTGCAGTGAACTTCCCTCTGAGGTCTGCCTTTGCTGTGTCCCGTAGGTTTTGGGCTGTTGCATATTCCTTTTCATTTGTTTCTAGAAACTTTGATTTCTTCTTTGATCTCACTGTTAACCCATTCATTATTTAATAATATGTTGTTCAGTCTCCATGAATTAAAATATTTTTGGGTTTTTCCCTTGAGGTTGGTTTCTAGCTTCAAGACATTGTGATCTAAGAAGATGTTTGGTATGATTTGTGGAGGCTTGTCTTGTGTTGTATCATGTGGTCTATCTTTGAGAATGTTCCATGTGCATTTGAGAAGAATGTGTATTTTGCTTCTTTGGGGTGAAAAGTTCTATTTATGTCAGTTAAGTCCATTTCATCTGGAGTGTTGTTCAATGCTACAATATCCTTGACGATTTTATGCTTGGAAGATCTGTCCATTGTTGGTAATGGGGTATTAAAATCCCCTAATATTAGTGTGTTTTTGTCTATATCCTCCTTGAAGTCCTCTAAGATTTTCCTTATATATTTGGGCGCTCATATGTTGGGTGTGTATATGTTTACAAGAGTTATATCTTCTTGATGGATTGTTCCCTTAAGTATTATGAAATGCCCTCCTTTGTCTCTTTTTATGGCCTTCATCGTAAAATCTGTTTAGTCTGATGTAAGTGTTGCTACCCCAGCCTATTTTCATGTCCATTTGCTTGAAATATATATTTCCATCCCTTCACTTTCAGTCTGTGTCTGTCTTTTCTTCTGAGGTGGGTCTCCTGAAGATAGCATATATGTGGTCATGTTTTCTTATCCATTTAGCTACCCTATCTCTTTGTATTGGTGCATTTAGTCCATTTATGTTTAAGGTTATTATTGACAGTATTTATTCATTGACATTTTCCCCTTTGTTCCTGTATTCCTCTCTGTCTTACCGTGTTTCTTCATCTTTTTAAAGCAGGCCCTTTAACATCTCTTGCAATACTGGTGGAGGTGTGGTATTTTAGCCTTTTTTTTTTTTTTTTTGTCTGGGAAATTCCTTATTTCACCTTCCATTTTGAATGAGAGTGTTGCTGGGTAGAGTATTCTTGGTTGCAGACCTTTGTTTTTCATTACTTGAAGTATTTTTTGCCATTCCCTTCTGGCTTGTACTGTTTCTATTGAGAAATCATTTGATAACCTTATTGGAGCCCCCTTGTATGTCATTCATTAGCTGTTTCTCTCTCTTGATGCTTTTAGCATTCTCTCCTTACTGCATCCCTCCCCTGCAGGAGCTCAGTCCTCCCGAGTTTGTGTGCACTGCCCGCACCCTTTGCTGCTCAAATATCTACTCCACAAACGGCCTGAACTGCCTTCAGTCAGGGCCACTGCTCTGGGCAGGGCTGACCTCCGCCTGCTGCTCTGACTGCTTATAGATCACCGCAGCCTCCCCGGTGCACCTCGGAG
Source organism: Noctilio leporinus (assembly GCA_004026585.1). Classification (NCBI taxonomy): domain Eukaryota; kingdom Metazoa; phylum Chordata; class Mammalia; order Chiroptera; family Noctilionidae; genus Noctilio; species Noctilio leporinus. The sequence continues at coordinate 298,657 of PVIW01000543.1, forward strand.
TCCAGATGCCGGCCACACCAAGTTGCCGGGACTTGCCCCTGTCCCGTGTTCCTCACGCTGCCCTCCAGCCGCCCCCGCACTTCACAAAGCCATCCACTACTCTGCTGCCATCTTCCTTGAATGTCTAAGACATTATCTTTAAGTTGATTACAAATTTGCTACCGTAGTGTACAACCTCACAGTTATTTTAATTTGTTTTTATTTATTTATTGTTTTTCACAGTTATTTTAAATGAGAAAAAAAGGGTATCTATTGCCTATATATTGGCATATAATTCCTCTCAAAACTATGACAAAAGCATGAATTAATGTAATATGCTCTAGCTAAGTGAAGAAATATAATGAAAAGGGATGACTTAGATTACTATTGTTCAGTGATACTATTGACTAGATATTGACTATAACTTTGAAGTAGATGGGATGAGTTGGGCAAGAACTATTTCAGAGGTTAAAGGAGTTGGGTTACAGTTCAACTGAAATTCATCATATTTTTCAGAATGTGCAGGTGCTTCTTAAAGTAGGGTGTAAGCACTTCTAGTTTCCATTAACCTAATTATTTTGTAAAACTCATCGACTTTTGAATTAGAGTTTAGTAAATCACAGTGGCTCGGATTTCATCTTCGAAGTACTGGTATTGAAATATGAATGTATTCTCACCTTCTGTTTTCCAGTTTAAATGATAAATCTGATTTTGAAATGTCAAGGGCTATTTTTAGGATTGTCTCCTACTGAATTCCTCATCTTGGGAATCATTCAAACCATGTACGCACACTAAAATTAAACTACTATGTTTTTATATAGAGCTTTTAAGGTAATCTCTTCCTCTCTGTATTCTTTTCTTTATTCAGGAGTGGAAATTTAATTGTGTACAGTAAAAATTTACATTCCAAGGAATGAGGGACAGTAAGTCACTTTGATCATGCTTGGGACTGAAGGGTTTAATTAAACCAACGACAAAACTAAACAGATTTTCAGCACATGTTTCCTATTTTTATTCCCTGTTCTGACAACGGAAGTATATGAAATCTTTAAAAAAAATAGTGTTTATGGATTTAAAAAGCAGCTTACCCTTTTAATATCCTTTTACCCATGTATTTGATATCCACTAAAACTCAAGTGACAATTAATTTATTTTTTGATCTTTCAATTCTAAAGCAAAGTGTGCAGAATTTTTCAACTAACTTCATTACTCAAGTCCTTATTTCCCCTTAAGGACTGTGGAGCTATATGTCTAATGGATAGAACTAATACAGTTTTCCCATTTGTTGGTTGTCAATTCTGGTTCACCTGTTAACTTAGAGGCACTTCAGAGGTGAGAATGTTAAGGCAAGGCTGTCCCATGGTGGGGTTGTTGGGAGGGGTACTACCCTGCCTTATCTCCTTGAATGTGCAGAGTGAGAAAAATTCATGGGGCAGGGAGGGGTGCCAGCTGTCCTGAGAGGCCCAACTGGACCCTCTGTTTCATGCAATATATTGTGTGAGAGGCATTCATTCTTCCTGGGACTCAGTAGGCTCAGCAGACTCAAATGTAAATTAGGACTCTGCCTCCCTCCCTCCAGTGTTCTAACCCTCCTGTGCAGTAGGGGGCGCTTTGGATATACGTTTACTGGTTCTGGGACCACATCCCTAAATTCTGATTAGATGGGCCTGGGGTTTAGCCCAGACACTTTTTTCCCGCCCTGAGTTCCCCTGGGTGGTTCTAGTGTGCAGGCAGGGCTGTGAGCCACTGCAGTCACTCTCTATAATTTAGTAATTGTACACCATCCAATAATGTGTTTAAGACACTTTGGAAAAGGCCTCATAAAAATACAAAGTTACAGTTTCTCCTCCACTGTAGTTAAGCCATAAACAAACAAAAAGCAAATAAAACCACAGAATTCCTAGGTTAAACACACTTCCTCTCCAACATTAAATAGTCAAAGAGCAGAAGGCTTCAAGATTCTAAGAAATGTAATCCATTTCTAAGAATAATAGATTTGGAACATTTAATGTATGTAGGTATGTTTAAATCAGTAGAGAAGTTGGGAAGTATTTTATTAGTTCTACAAAGTGAATTCCAGGTGGCCATGACTTTTTTTGTCTTAGCCATGGTATATTTAGGTTGATTTGAGGTAAAATTATTTGACAGATTGGCACCCATAAACTTTTCAGAGTAACTCTGAGGTACTTCTTCTTTGAACTAAAAAACTTAAGGGAGTAATATTTTTAGTATAGCTATTTTGGGGTAATTGACTGGTTTATTACGGTACTGTTTCCTTCTGTAGGGAAAAAAATTTAAGTATGCACACCCATTTACCTAAATTGAGTCTCCTCTAGCATTTCCTTAGAGGCTTTCATAACATTCTACTTCCATATCTGAGTCAATGTAACTGAGAAATTGTGATGACTACCTTTTATTCATTCTCATTTCTTTCTGTTGAGGAAATAAATAATGAGGATGGAATTTAAGTAAAATGTACACAGTGTGAGCATTGTATTTTGTACTAGTAATTCATGTAGGGCTGGGTGATCTAGCTGTTGTCTTCCTGGTAATCTTAATAGTACAATAGTCTTTTATATAATATGGTAGAATTATGGCATTTACCTCAGAATAGCATTATTTAATAAACTAAACCAGAAGAAAAACATCTTAAATTAGTGCGATATAATCTTTTCATATTGTAGAATCATAGAGTGACCATCCTTGATGTTCACCTTCCTGTCCCAGGCCCTCTGCTCCTTGTTAAAGATGTTGCAGATCCCTGGGCCTAGCCCCATACCTAGGGAACCAGTCTTGGAAACTATAGCTTGAGAATCAGCATTAAAAAAAAATAAAAACAATGCAGGTGATTTTTATGTGTGTTGATATTTGGGAATTATCGGAACACTTATTTTTATAATGCGTGGTAGGAGAAGAAAACATTCCAGGAGGTAAGACAGACAGTGTAAAATATGTAGATTAAGAAGAATCTGGAAATGCAATTTATTTCTCAGAAAACAAAAAGGAAGAATCTGGGCCATTTACGGGGACAGGAATAAGTTCTCGGTGAACTAGAGCAGGTGTGTCTGGACTACTGGTGAGCAACTCGTCTAGGGGATGCTTTGTTATGGAGCCTTGTGCGCCATCCGGAGACGTTAGAACTTTATCCCACTTGACAGTACCGAGCTAATAGATATCTGTTCATTTTAAAGCAGTGAAGTACTGTTTTGTTTTTTCTTGTGAACAGAAATTTATGAACAGTTTTGAAAGCAGAGATAATTGTTAGTTTCATCAAGATTGAGAATTTTTAAGTTTTCATTTTTAACATTTTTAAAGATGATTGCACCATCATCTCATGAGCACATCAGTGAAAAAGTGCACAAGTACACTTATACCAGGTTGACAGGACAAGCCAGCGAAACGACAGCAAGCCAGTGAATTACACGGGACTGCCATGCTGCCAGCCATTTTATCCAACACCTTAAGCCTACCTTTTCCAATGTCCTTCAGCTTCAGCATGACACAGGGGCCAAAGCCACTAGTTATCCTTCAGGGTCTGTTTCCCTTTTCTTCTTAGTAGCATATTACAGCCATGAGGCCATTGGTAGTTGGGTTTCTGGCCAGTGGGATATAAGGAGAAACGTTAGATTGCAGATTCTAGGAAACCTTTTAAGACCATAGCGGGTAGCATATACATATGACGAGGTGGTGGAGTACCGGCTGCCACCTAGGGCCACGAGGACTAGACTACATTGTGGTGGCAACCCGAGAGAGAGTAAGCTGGGAAAAGCTTGGGTCCTTGAAGGCTGTGGAAGCGCCATGCCAGCTCTACATGTCTTCCCGTGAACCTTTTTTACGTGAGGCGGGAATAAACTTTAGTTCTCTGTGAGCCACTCCTTTATTTTGTCATTTGTAGATGAACCAAGCCCTAACTAATATACGTGGTGAACAGGAGATCATAATATTTGGATTCTAATTTCTGTCATTTCCTTGCTGTGTGATCAAGCAAGCTACTGACTGTTTCAACCTGATGATTTATATATAAAATGTAATAGCATTATGGTTTCCTCATCACACTGTTAGATGAGATAATACTAAGGGGGACCTGTACGTAGGCTTCTTTATTGACAAAGGTGAGTACAAAGAAGTTTTTATTCGGTTGCTAATTCCGCTAATTCAATATAATGCTTGGGAAAATGAATCTGAGACATCACCTAGGCTTAGCTGGGAAGAAGGTCCCGATCATCAATGGCATATCATGGGCAACGGAACGGGGGTCAGTCTACCAGGGCCACACATAGGCCTTTTTGCCAACTCAGACTGATAGGCCTTTGCATGTCTGTGTAATGGGTTCACCAGAATGTCCATGCCTAGCCCTTAAAAGCTGAAGGGTTTCAGTTATTCATGAACTAGTAAGACATTTTAAAGAATTAAGAATTGCTGACACACTCTGGTTACCAGTTAAATTAGAAATGAATTCATTTCCTACAATTGGTATTTCCATCAAAAATGGCATACTTTTATGGATATATATATATATATATATATATATATATATATATTTTATGATCAATACTAAGTGTATTATACAAGTGCCTTATAGTATTAATGACTTAAAGAATTCATTGTTCTGAAACTTTTCACTATTCTAAGTTTAATAGCTCAGCTCTAAAATTATTATGGAATGACTTATTTTTATTTCTTTTATTTATTATTTCCTGAAGCACAAGCCAAAAATATGCTTGGCAGCAGCAAAAGGAAAACTGTAACCCTTAAAATAGTTTGTTGATGGATTGCTTGAAGGGGCTGAAGACTGTGATAACCGGCCATTGTCCCTGTTGCTATCACTGTGTTCGGAGTTCTTAGAATTTGAGGGGCTAAGTGGAGTGGTCAGTGAGCCGCCTGAAATTACGGGCAAAACTTAGTATTTGTATTTTTCTAAGGAGGAGAGTTTCCGCATTTAATCAGATTCTCAAAGGTCTGTGACCCTGAAAAGATGAAAGAACCACTTTTCTAGATATTGCCACATATGCCAATGCTTACGAGCTACCTGGGCTGTGGTAGGTTGCATACTGCTGTCCAGTTTATTAGTTTGGCTTCAGAAAATAAAATGACTTTAGAGCAGCTAAATAAAACGTAAGGAATAATTAGTATAACGTAATATATACAGCAGATGAGATGTCTCTATTGAGGATACAATCTAAGTGGCACACAAAATAAAAATTTAACTTCACAAAGCAATGATGTCAAACACCTAAGTGTCTGGTAGAGTGGTTTGCGGCATGATGGCCCCATGCAGTTCATTTGTTTGTTGTTGTTTTTCTATCTCTCTGTGTCAGCCTGGTGTGAGCGACGCAGTCCGGGCATGAGGCTACAGTTCTCTTTTTCACTAGAAAATAGGCGATGATAATGGGGATATTCAGCTCCCGAACAGGAATTGGAGAACTTTTTACTTATTATATTAAACATGTAACTAAGAATTAGTAAAGACAGTTTGCTCATGGTTTGCCTTTGCATGAACCTCTCACCCTTCTAACCAGGACATTTTTTGGCTTCTAGACCCACAGCCCAGCATTTCCTTAGACTGAGTGCCTGGCCCCTTTCACTTTGTGGCTATACTGTTCAGCCTTCAAATCTCAGGTGAAATTCTGTCTGTAGGTCTCTATTAGTCTCTTGACAGCATTTTCTTTGTTCTTCTGTTGTACATTTTCTATCATTTATTTGTTTCCTAATTACATAGTATCTTGTAACAGCTCCCATACTATTGTTTTGTAATGTTATTGAAACTTTTTTGTATGCCTTGCTCCTGAGTTGTAACCTCCTTACAGACATCTCGCCTGTTGTGTATTTTACCTAATAATCAGCACAATGATTTCCATCAAGTAGATCCTCAGTCCACATACTGTTGACAGGTTTGGGAGTGACTTCTAAGTCATTTATGTATTTGGTTAGAAAATTTGGTAATATCATCTGTTAAGGCGTTGTTTCCAGTGAAAATACTTCTTTGTTTAACTTATGTTACCTGTCACCTGGTATTATAATTTTAGTTATTATATTAATGCAAACTGAACTAAGCATTCACAGCAGGTTTGCCCCTTCTTCCACATTTCAAAATCTTCACTGTCCTCTGCCTGACCATGTGTTTCAGGAGAGATGCCTTTATTTTCAGTCCTGAGGGGCCAGTTACTTGTCTAAGCCAGTGCGGGTGGTCTAGTCCACCTTGTCAGAGATTAGTTCAGAGTGGATACCTGTGACAGTACAACTCACTGGTTGTGGAGGAAGGCTGGCTGAGGAGCTCATCAGCAATACTGAAGACACAGCGTCATCTTTCCCAGCAGTTCTTTTACCTGGATGAAATGCCTGATGAGATTGTATTCATTTCTGCCATCTTTGCTGAGGACAGGAAGCCTGAGAGAGAGAGAGAATGTGATAAAGACAGCAGAATAAAGTGAGAAAGCAACCTAGTCTATGATGGCCTTTTTGAATTGGTATGTTTACTAGTCTGGGAACTGTCAAACTCTACACTTCTTGTTAGGTGAAATAATAAGTTCCCTGGTCAAAGTTTAAGCTGCTTCTACCTAGGCTGAAAATGTCTAGAGCAGCGATTTTCAACCTTTTTCATCTCATGGCACACATAAACCAATTACTAAAATTCTGCCCATTGGACAAAAAATAGATATAATTTTGGTTGATTTACAAAAAAATAATAGTAATTGCTTACGCTATTTATTCCAAAGTTACTTTAAAAAAAATCAGGAGCCTATATTTGTGTATAAGAATTAACCACTCAAGCCCTGGCTGGTGGCGCAGTGGATAGGCACCAGCCTGAGAACCCAAAGGTCATTGGTTCGATTCCCAGCCAGGGCAACATAATCAGGTTGTAAGCCAGGTCTCCAGCCAGGTCCATAGCTGGAGGCAGGTGAAAGGCAGCTGTACATTGATGTCTCTCTCCCTCTCTGCCTCTTTCCCTTCCCCTCTCTCTGGAAATAATAAATAAAATCTTAAAAAAAATTCCTTAAAAGGGATTAAAAAATAATAAAAAAAGAATTAACCACTCAGATGCAATCTTTTATGCAACATGACCAATAAGATGCAACTCTGTCACATGTCCTACACTCTGGTTGGCCAAAAAGTTCATTTGGTTTTTCCGTAAGATGGCTGTAGTAGCATTTAATTTTCTTTAAGTTAAAGGCAATTTTGTTATATCACATTGTGACAGCTGTCATATCAGCACGCATTAAAGAAAACCCCATCAAAATTGGTGAATTTTTGTGTAGCTATTTTAATATTGAAAATGGAAGAAAATACTCATTTTCAGCATATTATACTTTATTATTTCAAGAAAGGTAAAAATACAATTGAAATGCAAAATAAAAATTTGTGCAGTGTATGGAGAAGGTGCTGTGACTGATCGAATGTGTCAGAAATGGGTTGTGAAGTTTCATGCAGGAGATTTCTTCAAGGTTGGCTGGGATGACCAATTGAAGTTGATAGTGATCAAATTGAGACATTAATTGAGAATAATCAACATTAATAGCCAACATACTTCAAATATCTAAATTGATAAAGTTATTGTGAAAATAAAAAATGTGTTTTTTGTTTTATGGAAAAAAACTAAATGAGATATTTGGCCAACCCAATATTTATAGTTCAAAAGAAGAAGGTATGCGCACCAGTCAGCTATTGCGTTGGCTGTTGTCTTTTTTTTTTTTTTTTGGTCAATCTAAGGGAAAAGAGGCCAGTGTCCCTGACTGAAGTCAGGTATTGCACATTTTAAAACTTTTTGCAGCACACCAGTTGAAAATCACTAGTCTAGACCGATGTTTGACAGGTATACATGTAATGCTACATCTTTATGGTAAAGCCCATTTTAGTTTTTAATGTCCGGACTTCATGGGATATCTATCATCTGTCTATCTTATCTCAGTAAAGTTCTTCAGTTGATATCTATATAGGGAAAGTTTATATTTGTATTCTCCAAAAGTAAACCAAACAATGTGTGAAAATAGCTTCAAGTTACATTTCAAATAAAATGAATAGACTGACAGAGTCACATTTGAAAGGTATTCATAGTGGCATTGAAAAGGATGAGCATCTTAGGTATTGCTGGTGCCAAGGGAGGCCCTGTTACAGCTACATGTCATTGGTGGTGAACAAGCATGTTAACTGTTGGGTGACCCGGAAACTAGTTTAACATCCTAACATAATAATTTACAACTTTACTGTATTTTAGTTCTGTTTTAAGAGATCAGTTGGTATGTTTAGATTGATATGCAATACATTGTAATCTTTCCCATTTAAAGCAATGGGAAATAGGCATTTTCTTACACATCCAGGTTTCAGGAACGGATTGATTTTAAGCAAGAGATTCCTGTACTAACCTGGAACAGCTATTTACTAAGTCAGCAATCCTGCTAGTACTAATACCTAATATAGCTGTCATCTAATATAGTCTTAAGTTCGTATAGTCTTAAAGCAACTCATCAATGTGACTCACATGTCTTTATGTGTTACATATTTAGAAATGTAGCATTTCCAAAAATGCTAAAGACAATAAATGAAATCATAATCCTTTTTTTAAACATGAAAATTTGGGAGAAAAATTGAAATGCATGCTTACTTTACATCCCAAATTTGTAGTTCTCAAGTCACTTTTTTAAGTTTAAAACCAATTACATACATTGTTTTTACTTGAATGGCGTGTTAATCATGCTCAGTATGTCAGATTTTAAAGAAGAGTTTTTAAAGGTGATGATAAAAATGTCATTAATTGTTAAATGTGTATATTTTATTAATTGAGCTATGATTTATAACATTGGCATTAAAGGGTAGGAGTGATACTGTATATCAGTTTAGGGCTGAAAGGACATCTGAGGGATAATTCTTAACAGCCTCCTATATGAATATTTCTGACTGAGAGTTGTATATTCAGAACACTTTATGTAAATTTTTTTGTTTGTTAAGGAGAGAAAGGAAGATAAATATAGTATAGAAGCTACCTTATATAGAATACCAAATTACAGCAAAAGCATTGCTTTCAGAGTGAGATATAAATGCCTTTCTAGCCTGTGGGCATTTTTTGTTGTTGTTGCTCGAGTTGGTTTATAAATTTACCACCACAAAAATGCAATTATGATTTCTACCTGTCATGAAAGTACACTAATGCACCAAAATGTATTTTGATATTCTAAGTTCAGATATACTTAAACGTTTTCCATTCCCAACGGAGTGCGGTCTCTTTCAGCTGTTGTTAGGTCTCCGAGCTAACGCGGAGCTCGGCATGGTGCAAACCTGTGTTTCTCGGGCTGTGTTCCGGGTGTCCTTCCTGGGACCGGACGGAGGTGTTGTGCTGCCAAGTTGTCTTTTCACACTTTGTCGGAAAAAGGAAGCTCAGGGAATTTCAGGTGTTTTGCTTTGAAATTTTCCTTAAATTATAGAGAGAGCTAACGTTTATTTTATAAGCGGGTATTAGGCAGATAACATGTATGAATAAGGAGCAAATGGTTATTCAAGAAATAATTTGCTGAGAGACCATCACCTTTACGTGTATGGCTGTTTCATTCTTTGAACATTTATAGTCAGAATCATGGTTTTATACGCAACTTTATAACCTGTAAAATAAAACAAATTGAACATTAATAGCAATTTAAATTTAAAATTACTGTACAAAATTTTGTCTAACATTATAGTTTGTATGGTAAAATTTAAAATGTCAGTATTTCATAACGTTCCGTAAAGAACAGTTTGACCTCTAGGTGCTTCATGACATTCACTGTGTGAAGAGGTTCCATTTTAGAGAAGATGGAAACGCTGCTGCCCCACCCCTCATTTTATGCAAATCAGAATTTACTTTACTGAGGCACGAAGCTCTCATCTGGTAAATGGGAGACGAAATTAGGCTTTTGTTTCTGAAGTTTTAGTTTGTTTTTAATAGCTTAACATTTTAGTAATGCTTTTTTTTTGTTCTGTATATTTAAAGAGACTGACAGATACCTCAATTTATTCTAAGCTCTGTTCATGTAAATGGATGGTACTGCCGCATTTTCTGTTACATTGAATTTTTTCAGGAGCACATCATTAGAGCACCAGCTACAAAGCAGTCAGTTTGAAGTTTTTTTGTTTTAGTTAGAATTTTACCTGGCTAGTGGTTCCAATTGAAGTCTGACTGATCTTTCATTAAAACTCTCATAGAAACAGAAAGATTTTAAACATACCAAGACTTAAGGGTGGTAGGCAGCTTCATGCCAGAACCGGGGTGCAGTGGGACTGAGACCAGGCTAGCTCACCTTCTACTTGGGGAACAGTATGTTGGAGAGTTAGTTACATCTTAAAAACACAGAACCTGGCCCGGTGAACAAAGGGCCAGACACAGCCCTTTGTTCCCTAGTCCTGCCCTCCAGTCACACGCGTCACCATCTTTCTTTGCTCTGGAAAACAGCTGGCCAGTGAGGTGAGGAGGAGGGTGGAGCTCCCACCAGTAAAACAACAGAGGCATGAGTAGAGATAAAATTGGTGCCAGTACCAACGATGTTGGAACTTTAAATTTTTTTTAATGTTCTCCCAAGAACCAGGCAGTAGCAGTATGAGGAAAAGACATCCCCAAAGAGAAGAGTTCCACAGATTGAATGCCCAGGACAGACATGCAAGTAGATCAAGTGCTCTGTGAACCAGCCTGTTGCCAGCTGGTGGGAATTAATTTTTTTAATTGAAGTATAATTGGTGTACAATATCGTATTGGCTTCAGGTGTATACTATCATAATGATTTACTATTTATGTACATTGCAAAATGGTCACCACAATAAGTCTAGTTACCATCTGTCATCCTACAAATTTATGGCAGTGCTATTGACTATATTCCCTATGCTACACATTATATCTCCTCAGCTGGTGGGAAGTTATATTTGCACAGTCTTTCCAGAAGACACGTTGGCTGTGTGTATTAGAAGTGAAGAAGTAGACTTCCCTGTCCTGACTGGTGTGGCTCAGTTAGTTGGGTGTTGACCTGCAAAGGCAAAGGTCGCTGGTTGGATTCCTGGTCACGGCACATGCCCAGGTTGCAGATCCGGTCCCTAGTCTGGGCACAAACAAGATGCAACCTGTTGGTGTTTCTGTCCATCTCTTTTCTCCTCCCTTTACAAATAAGTGAAATATTTTTAAAAAGTAGAATCCCTTTGCTTTAGAAATTCTTCTTTTAGTAATTTATCATCAGAATGCATTTTATAAGATATTATGTTCAGCATGAACCTTTTTGTTGTATGTAATATATGTGTCTAAAAGTCTCTGGAAGAAAAAAACTTAGTTAAGGACTTTTAACTAAGTGCAGGTCATTTAATTTTTTCTCTTTGATTATTTGTATTTACCTAATTATATTAGTTATATTTACTGTAATGAACATGCAGTGCTTGCATAACTCCAAAGTCTAAAGGAGCCCCCAAAATATATAAGGCCATGTAATAAGAAAAATAGAGACATTATTGAAGATACAAGATATAAGAAACATTGTGTATAAAACAATGATGCCTTAGTCCCCCTTCAAAGTAAGGCACCTTGGGACCTCACCCAGTTCTCCCAGTTACCATCAGCGGCCCTGTCATATTTTTCTGAATCTCATTGACAGGCTGAAATCCCTTTATAGTTTTAGGAGAAGCTAGAAGTCACAGGGTGCCAAATCTGGGCTGTAGGGGGGCTGAATCACCTGGGTGATTTGATGTTTCATCATAAACTTTGCATTAGATGTGATGCGTGAGTGGGTGTGCTGTCATGATGAAGCTGCCAGTCACCAGTTGGCCGTAACTGAGACCTTCTGAATCATCTGAATAGTTTCTGTGGAGGAATGGTCAAGCTTTAGGCAAAGTATGATGCAGAGTCATTGCTCTACTCTCTCATTCATTTTGAATGCAATGGCCACACAGTACACATGCTCATTCAACAGCATCTACTGCCCCCCCTGACTAGTACAGGTAAGTCGTCATTCAGGAATACAACTCCAGTCCACTCACTTTTGTTGTCAGGTTACACTGATGTTGTGCAAACTGTTCTCGTTATATTAACAATGGCTAGACTTTTTCCAGAAACGACTGGTTTGTCCCCGAATCTTTGAATCTCTCATGAAAACTGTAGTTCTTCCAAAAGCAAAACCGTGTTTTACTCTTAATGCAGAATTTGCATTGCTTCCTGTTTTGAGTTCACCAGACGTTTATTGAGTATCAATATTGTTAGTTTCTCTTAAAATATTTATATTAACAATATATAAATATTATTTTTGATATCTTTAAGCCCATAGTATAATATAGGAAAATCTCATTTAAAACTTTTACTAATTTCTCAGAGGAAATGACATCTTGGGAAAGAAGTTAACCAATTCTTGAAGTTTCTCTTGTTTTCCTGAACATTGACAGTCCTTTTTATTTCTTAAATTCCTTTATGAAACCAGCACTTCCAGTGTTTTGGGAGGCATACACCAAACATTAAGCTCAATTTTAGGGTGACGTTTCATTGTTTAGGGTGAGTTTTCATTTTAAAAAACTGTTTATGTAAACTATCATCCTAATGAATTGCACAAACCTGCATCCTGTTTTATTATAGTTAAATCTATTGTACTTCTGGGCAATTTTAGTAATATGAATGTGAAGCTATATTGCTTTTTATAAACTATTTTGCATGATGTTCTTCTAGAATTTAACTTTAAGATTTTAAATTCTAAACATGCTGTGACACATATAATAATTTTTCCTTTACAATGGCTTTTTGTATTGATTATTAGTTAACAGAGTTAAAATCATGTTATTTTTACATGGCAGTTATTGAAAAAAGATCTTTTTTCCTGAGGAATGAGATCTCTTTTTTTGTCATCATTAATTACTGTCAGATGACCTGGAATGCCTTTTCATGATTTCTTGTCGGAAGGCGACTGAGTTTTCATTTCAGCTGAATCATTGGTCACTTGGAGCAAATATACCAAAGTTTAATTAAAACAAAACAAAACAACCCCACACCTTTGTTTTTCCTTCCATATAGATGAGCACTACGTAGTAGCTGGGAATTTATCTCTGAGTTGTAGTTCAACGTTTGGAACAAGGAATTAAGCTGTTTTCTAAGAACAGTGCTGCCCACCTCCCGCCAGCATTGTCCTCATCGCAGCAGTTTCAATCTCAGCCAACTTTAGGGTTTGACTATATGACTGTGTTCTATTAGGTAAGAAAGGGTGTGGAGAGAAAAAGTTCTACTAACCTTATCCCTCCATCTTCTTCTAGACCTAAGTTCGATTTTTCTTTGACTCTCATTTTTGTTACATGCTTCTCAACCATGCTCTTTCCTTGTAACTTGGAGGCATAGAACTTCCTCAATGTTTAGTCTCTGAGCAAGAACACTCAGGCTTTTCAGGTTCTTTGGCCCTAGCAGCTATAGCAGATTGAGTTTCTGGCAGTAAAATTGCTACTGAGAGAATCTGACCCTTGCACCATGGCCCTGAATAAAGAAACCTTGCTTCTGAGCATGTGCATCTCAGCAAAGACCTTCAACTCTCATTGTAGGAAGACCCAGCATCTTTTATGCCTATGTACGTTGGGAATGAATCATTCAAGTATCACCTTTAGATTATTCTTTATTTTTCCACATCTGTCTTCTCACATGATCATCAATTGTTGATTATAAATTAAGCAGCATTATTACCATTATATTTTTTGCACTTCTAGTTGGATTTTGTAAGGCAAGAGTGTAAAAGAGTGAGATAGGTTGTCAACCTTTATCTACATGAGGCTCTTTTAAACTCTACTGTATCTCTATTTCTGATAAAACTGTTATCAGTATGATTGCTTTTCTATTTGAGCTCGAATGAGATTCCCCCTTTAGCAGCTGAAATTGATGAGTAATTAGATAGTTAAAAAATATGGTCTCATTGGTGAAGTATTATGGTAAATATAATTTGGAAGAATGTCATGGAATTTATTAGATATGTCTTAGCATAAAATTTTAATTTTCTTAAAAAAAAAAAAAAACTTTTTGGAAGACCCAAGTCTAGCCACTGGAATTGGCCTTGAGGCCTATTTGAAATAGAATAACTTGTGGTATGGATTTGGCACATGCAATAGTGGAAATTCAGATCCCATTTGACCATGGGCAAGTGTGTTTTCCCCCAGCTACTAACTGATGTCAACTGCCTGAAATTGATCCATCACAATGCTCTTCCTCATTTGTTGCCAGTAACTCTCCCTCATACAGAACAAATGACTCACAAGCACAAGCTAAATAAAACACTGTGTAAGAGATTTTCTGCCTCCCCCACAGCTCAAAGTGGGTATTGAGTGGTGGGCACTGATCGTTGCCAACTGGTTTACCCTTAATAATTCCATGGGTAGGGCCCTGTCAGACCAGATTCAAATGTAGACTTTCCCATTTTTTCTTTTTAAAGACTTTCCTTTCAGACATTCCATCTGAAATCTGTTAAAAACAACATAAAACTGGTCACAGATTTATTGATTTTTCCTGAGCATCTGACTATGTGAAATGAAACCAGCTATGACTAAGCTTAGCGAGTTCAGTCAGTACCCTCTCTTTGCTCTGAGTTCTATAGGACTTCAGTCTTAGTATGTGTTCCAGGCAGAGCCAGTAGGAATAGTCTTGTGGTAAATCACATAATTTACCACATAATGTCAGTGAGGGGAAGGCAAATTGTTTTGCTGTATTTAATCTTAAAAATTCTTATTTTTTCACCTATTAAAATCTTGATGAGCACATACCTTTTCTCAGTGAAATGCATACGTCTTTGCTGGACTGATGGGAGAGATTAATCTTTTACAACAATGCTTATTGTGTAGGTTTTTTTGACAGGTCGCTCACTGTCCACTATTTCCATCTAATTTTTCTCTGAAAGAGCTGCTTACTAGTTTTTGCTTTAACATCAGAATCATCAAGTTTTTCAGAGAGTTGTGATGTTTCATTTGCTATCTCTTAAAGACCTATGAAGCCAATAACTTACTAATTTCATCTTTTTAAATTAAACTTACTGGGGTAACACTGGTTAATAACATTATATAAATTTCAGGTGTACAACTTTATAATACAACATCTGTACTCCATTGTGCACTCACCACCCAAAGTCTGGTCTTCCATCTCCATATATTTGACCCCCTTTCAGTGTTCCTTTAAGTTATCTGCTGGAAACATATTTTATGGGTACCTCTTAGAGACTTTAAGAGAAGGCTAACATAAAATACAATTTGAAAAATCACTGTGGCCTCTCTGTGTGGCAGTTCTGCTAACACTTTACTTCCCAAGTATCCTAATAATGAGGGAGCATGTATACATACTCACTTTGGGCTGGGCACTTAGCTTTAAGGAATGGTTTCCCCCTGCAGCTGATGTTATCTTAAACTCAAGTGAATGTTCACTCAGTGCATAATATAGCTGTGATTATTTTAACATAAAATGCTTTAAATGATTTAGCATCAAACAGCAAATTAGATGCCAAGAGATTTGCTGTTTTTCCTTTGCTGTGCTATGCCTTCTTTCATGTCTCATATGCTCCCGAGAATACTCATCCTCCAGTTGAGAAATATAAATCAGAGTTCCTTAGTTACTTACAGTATGACTTTATTTAATGAGACCAGAGTTGTTTTGGAGAGTAGCTTTGGTGTTCCTTCACCCCCCTTCGTACTGACTGTTAAATGGCCTTTTGTTTGGGAAGTAGCTTGGAGTGAATTCCTTATCAGGCTCACTCTCTGCCCATTGGACTGTCAAAACATGCAATTCCACATTTAATTAGAAATAGAGAAGTTTTGCACTTAAGTTCTTGCCAGAAAATATGTTATCAGAATCTTTTTCATTGTCAAGTAATTCAACCATTACTCAAAATGTGTCTTATTCTTTTTTATGGATACAGCCTGTATGAGAATCTTATGAAATGCCCTGTATCAATGGGCCCAGTATTTTGCCGGCAGGTTCAGGGGATTCATAGAATCCTTATAAACCATTCATGAATTTCCAGTAATTTAGTCATTTTTTCAGTAAATATTTATTGAGTGCCTACACAAATACTGAGTACCCAGGGTTTAGACCCATGCTGGTGAGCACGAAAAATAAACATATCTCTGTCGATGAAGAGAGTTTATTGACAATGAATTGCTCTAAGCTTCATCAAGTCTGTGTTTTGTGTGTGTGTGTGTGTGTGTGAAATTAATGAAGTAAGATATAGATAGGCCTATTTTCTGTGAGAAGTTTGCAAAATAATAATTCTCATATTTTTAATAACTGCTTTTTCTGTACGGTAATTTTGTAAGTATTACGTGAGTATACTTCCCCTTTTATTTCTGCCGTCATATCAACCAAATTGATAGACGCTTTGATTGAGAAGTGGCTGTCAGGCAGCTTTCAGTGTTTTAGAACTTTAGAACTTTGCCTTTTCCTTAGAAATCACTTCTTCAACCAGACCCAGCTGACTTAACAAGAATTGTTTGAGATCAAATCATTGCAGACTTGATCCTTTCTGAATATTTTTGCTGTTTCGTGGTATATCATGTAACTGGAGATCCTGTCTGGCCAGTGCAGGCCAAGCCTGTGACTCTCAGGTGAGCAGGCTTGACTGGGTGGTGCAGCCTAAACTTCTCACGTTCTGTTTGCAGCGATTTCTTTCCCATTTTCCTCCTCCAGCCCCTCTTCCTTAGTGATTACTTACTGGTGTGGTGAATGAGAATCTTCTTTTCGCATGAACTCATCTCACAGTGGGTTGGAGCCAAAAAGCAGACCCTGATTTTCCTGCAGCATATAAATGAGGAGCTCTGTGGATGTCAGTTCCCCCAGCTTTAAGGGGCCATGACTTCAATGATTTTGGGAATGTCACATCTTTTTCAGAATGGTTCTGTGTTTCTCTTTCTTAGGTTATTTTTCAGATAATAGAATTTTTTTTAAGGTAGTAGAGTGAGTTTTTCAGCTTCTTAGATTCTTTTTCCAATGGTTGATTTAAAAGTTAAGTATGGTATTACAATATTTTTTACTATATTTCCTATACTGTACCTTACATCCCTGTGACTATTCTGTGTGGCATCAGATGGGCATGAGATTTACCAGGATGATCCCTTACTAAGTTACATATAAAGTCTAATCACTGGGGTGTACACTTAAAACTGATACAATATTTTATGTCCTGTAATTGAAAAATTAAAAAAAAAAGGTTAAATATGCTTATGCTTTCACCATTCAGGTACTTAGGCTTCATGTTAAAATTTTAATTTCCTTAATGCCTTAGAATTTTATAAGAATTTATGAATTAGAAGTACACATTTACATTCACTTCTATTAAAATAGAAAGTTATTAAACTGTTTAAAAATATGTCACCGGACTGAACTAAACAGGAGCACTGACAAGTTTCACTTTAGAAACTCTGTTGGAAAAGCAAATCCCTAGGGTGGTCCGTGATGCCATGTTACAATTTGTAAGGTCATCTCAGAAATAGATTTAGTTCTAAGTTTAGGACCAGAAAAACTACTTCCTTCCTTGAGGCATTTCACATTTAGCACCAAAGCTCTCTTGCCTGCGGGAAGGCATCTTTTTTAATTCTGCAACTGGGGAACCACAGCTTGTGAGGCTCTGTAATCTTGGTGCTCATTTAATGCCTTACAAATATCAGGTGGTCAGTAAATATTTGAGTAGGAGAGAGGGGGTGAATTTGCATGGTGAGACCTCTAAACTGAGCTTGGATTATAAATAATACTATTTACATAAGTGGAAATAAGTCTTATGTTTATTTGCAGTCAGATTGTACTCAGAAAAAGATGCTTAAAAATAGGGTTAAGTTCTGAAGTAAAATGAAAAAAGAAATTAATGGAGTATTTTCTTCTCTTGGAGGGTGGTGGTATTTTACCCACTTACAAGCCATTCAAATATTTAGGCATGTTCACTGAAGTAACTAATTTTTTAATTTTTTTTTGGTGGGGGAAACCTGAAAGCCAAAAATTTATGGTAAGAAAAAATAATTTATGTATAATTCACATTTGGATCTCTACAGAGGTTTGGTTAATATTTCAGTTATGTATCAGGCATTTAATAAGCATGTTCTGTACCCTCAGAGGGAAAATATGTAAGGTAGAATGGAACCTTTTGTGCCATTTTAATATATGCATTTAATTTTAAAGGATTGAACCATGTTTCCCCACTAACTGTGGGGCTTAGGGCTTTATAAAGGTGAAATTGTGGCTGATAACTTAAAGCCCTAAGGGCAAACTAAGGTTGGGGGCTTTATTTGAAGATGTATCTGTTGAAGTTTTTGCATTTGCTGTAGGAAAACAGTAAAGTACACTAAAGCCAGTCTCCATGACATTGTACACTTGTCAAATTAGTGATACTGGAAATTGTACTGTGATTCCACTTACCGTCCCTTGTTTGCTAGAGACTGCCCCGATCGCTCTCCCATGCTGGTGAATTTGTGTTGCCTTGTTGCAGAGATGACATACTTATTTAAAAAACATTTCTTGAGCCACCTTTTTAATTTCAGTGTTCTGGGTCTTTCTGCTTTCCTGATTCAGAGTTAAACCTGATCTTCTGCCCTACAGGTCCTGCCGGGTTGTGGTCTTAAAGAAATGTGATTAGGAGGCTGATTATTCAGATGATTAATGGAACAAGTGTAGGTGTCTACTTGTGTCTGCTTCTCTATCTTTTTATCAGCTCCCCTTCCTGTGTCCATATTTTTGCCATTGTAGGTCTTTCCGCATGTTTATTTCACAGCAACCCCCTTTACCCGTGTCTCTGATCTGCTTTTCCAGGGTACCTGTGTTGCTTCCTGCCACCTCCCTTTATCTTTTCTGCGATTTCACTAGGACCATTATTTCTCTGCTACCATCTATACTTCCCTTTTCTGTTTCTGACCTTTCTTATCTTCTTTGATGAATTTTCTCAACAAAAGAGAGTCATGATTTGTAAGAAGTAGAACTGAAAGTCATATTGAAATCCAGGCAGAAAAGGGATATGGGACTATATAGTCACTTATAGGTGAATTTTATAGAAGGGGTTTTAAGCTAAAGAAGTGATTACTGTGTAGTTGTGTAATCATCCCTCTTTCCCATTATTTTTGTGATTGAAAGCTAGATTTTGTAGGATAAATTATTCATAGCTTGGCTTTAAAAATATGGCATTTGATAATATCAATCAGTACAGTCATAGCTGTCTATTTTACATTTTAAAACTCTGAATCTCTATTAGCTAGCTTAGGTTGGAAATATATGAGGAGGGACGCACACACACAAAACCCCGAATAAATTTATAAAAAATTGTGTATTCTTACATGTTAAACTTCAGTCACCTTCAAAGTACTCTCCATTTGATGCAACACACTTATCAAGATATTTTTTCCACTGCTCAAAACAGTTTTTTTAAAGATTTTATTTATTATTTTTAGAGAGAGGAGATGGAAGACAGGCAGAGTGAGAGAGAGACATCAATGTGTGGTTGCCTTTCACCTGCCTCCAGCTAGGGACCTGGCTGGAGACCTGGCTTGCAACCTGGTTATGTGCCCTGGCTGGGGAATCAAACCGGCGACCTTTGGGTTCACAGGCTGGTGCCTATCCACTGTGCCACCAGCCAGGGTCAAAACAGTTTTTGAGCTTGTCGATTTTGATGCCTTTTAGTTCTTGTGCTGTTTTTTGTTCCTCTGTTCTCATTGGCAAAATGTTTCCCTTTGAGGACTTTATTTCACCTGGGAAACAAGTTGATTGGGGCCAGATCAGGTGAATAGGCAGGGTGGGACATGGGGGTCTTGCTGTTTTTTGTTCAAAAACTGCTGAACACTCAGTGAGGTGTGGGCTGATGCATTCGTAAATCATCTGTCTTGAAATAGGCAAGCCTGTTGAAAGAGTCTTCAAAAAGAATTCACTGAAACTGAACACAGCCTCTCACAATAACACCAGCTGGTGCACTGATGCAGATTGGTTCCTAGAATACTCACCTAGTGGGGGAAGCCTGTCCTACAAAGGACCTGCCCTCCAGAAGATAATTCCCTTTTTGGGGGTGCCCCTTGTAATTGCTGTTCCACCAGGGTTTGGAGTTCCTTTGTTTCTCTAACTTCAAGGAAAGATAGAAATAGTTCAGTACAATTTTAATATTATATATTTTATTAGATCTTATTTTTAAATATGATATTTTATTTATGAACTAAAATAGAATTCTTATCTTGGGAGCTGGGTACCTGGGTTTCAGTCAGACTCAAATGGCTTTTATATAAAGCTGGCTGTTGTTTTTCTCTAATACTTGAAATGGGTATTCTCGTTTAAGTTCTTATTCCCTGTAGTTTTCCGATGCATGTTAACTATTTTTCATTTCCATGTGAACAGTCCTCAAGTATTGGGTTGACCAAAAAGTTCATTTAGTTTTTTCTGTAATGTAAAAGACTCATTTTTCATTTTCCCCAGTAACTTGATTTGGATATTTTGAGTATGTCAGCTGTCTCCCTTGTGATATAATGTTGTTTGTGCTCAGTGCCTTGATTTGATCACTATCAACTTCGACTGGTGTATTTGACTGGGAAGCATCGTTCCAGCAAGCAATTTCCAGCATGAAACGTCACACATCACTTCTGACACCATTCAGTCAGTCACAGCACCTTCTCCATACGCTGAACGTCTTTTTTGGTGTGTTTCAGTTGCGTTTTTACCTTTCTTGAAATAATAAAGTGTAATATGCCGAAAGTGTTGTGTTTTCTTCCATTTTCAGTATTATAATGGCTACACAAAAATTCACCAATTTTAATACTTTCAGAAAAAATGCACACTGATCTGACAGCTATTACAATACAATCTAACAAAATTGTTTACAATGAAGTTAAAGACAACTAAGCACTACTAGAGTCATCCTATGGAAAAACCTAGCAAACTTTTGGTCAACCCAATATGAAAACAAAAGGCAAGTATTTTTAAATATATTTAAAAAATACTTGTAAGTAAATTACATGATATCCTTTGAATTGAGTCTTATTTTTCCTCTGACTTCTATGAACATTTCTGAAATGTGTTCCTATGAATAAAATTTGATCATAATTTAAGATACTGCCCTAGCCACCTTATCTGACCATGAGTAAGTATCCTGTTTCCTTTTTTCTAGAAAATGCTGAGAGGTTAGCCAACTAGTTTGTGTGTTAATCAACAGTTGCTGTATCCACTTGTACAACTTCATCTGCAGGGGTAAAAAACACTCGATCTTTACTTATATTATTCTTCAGTTTGGTTATAATATAAATTTATTACATATTCTTTGAAGTTGTAAGACCAGCCACAACAGAATTTCACAGAGAATGCCATCAGCCTGTCTCCTAGTAGGCGCTGCACTCATTGAATTCACTGCCTCCTTTTAAAATTCTTGCTTTCCAAGCTTTCACTGAATGGCTCTTCATATAATTGAGTACAGCTGTAGGTTTTTTCATTTGCCAAAAATAATTACTGTTGCTCACTCAAATGGTGATTAGCATCCCCTTGATGTTTGCAACTCTTTTTGCTAAGGTTTTGAATATGTTTAAAATGTGGCTTCTACAGTTAAGAATCATGTTAGTTCCTTGAATTATTGAATCTATGTATTCTTATTTAATAAGGTTGCTGTTTGAACTCATCTGTTATCAAATTTTGAATAAAGAATAACATCATTCCACTTTATTTTACCTATGTAATTTAAAACTTTTTCATATGAACTACCATTTTGATAGGACTCTAATTTTTCACTTACTAGGTAAAAAGAAAAAGAAACTTTGTATGTTGTATGGACGTACAACACACATGGCAAAAATATTAATGTAAAAAACATCTTTTCTAACCTATACTGAGTTCTAGAGTCCTGATTCAGGTTTTAAACCCCCTTGAATACAAGTGCCTACAATGCAGGCAGTGCCAGTGATTTGTCCTAATCGGCTTGGAGGCTGAGGTTGAGTCCCTGAGAAGTTTTTCCCCTTCTTTCTTCTTTTAATAGTAAGATGTTTTAATTATGTTTTATTTATTAAGATGTTTTAATCATAGACATGCCTTGGAGCCTTAGAAAGTCTCAAAGAAATGCTTTCATGTGGTCCATAAAATCTTCTGTTTTCCAACAAAGATAAGTATCTTTGTGACCCTGTTTTTTTAAAATTCTCACCTGAGGACATATTTATTGACTTTTAGAGAGAGTGGGAGGGAGAGAGAGAGAGAGAACATCAGTGTGAGAGAGAAACATCTATCCGTTGCCTCTTGTACATGTCCAGACCAGGGATTGAACCCTCAACCTAGGTATGTGCTCTGACCAGGAATCAAACCTGCAGCCCTCTGGTGCACAGGACAGTGTTCCAACCAACTGAACCACCCAGAGCCTCTGGATTTTCTTTAAGATACTTCAACTACCAACATATTCCAACAGCCTGAGTGTAGAAGTAGAAGGGAGAAGCCAACTATTTACTCATAAAGCAAAATGTAAAGGAGATTTGCAAAAATAATGCAAATAATGCAAAAGAGGTAATACCTCCCTGCTGTCTACATTTTTAACATAGCTATTTTTCACAAAGTATGCTATTTATGTTAACATGTAAAATAATTTTAAATGCATACATATTTAAAATTTCTTAGTTTCAATCTCTAATATAAAATACCAGTAGATGTAACTGACATAAGTAAAAGCCCTTTGATGGCCTCAATTTTTGTGAGTGGCACAAAGTCTTGAGATGACAAAGTTTAAGAACTATTACCTTAGAAAACTGCTTTTGTACCAAGAGTTTAGCTTATGGTTTTTAATCACAGAAAGGTCAGCATCTGAAAAAATAACGATGTGTTTTATTTGGATAGAAGTAAAATAGGTATGGAAGATGGGGTATATCCTAAATAGTTCTCTCTATTGAACGGAAAGGGAATTACTTAGCATGCAGGTAAATGTGCTGAAGAAGTGTGACCTCACAGAACCACAGTGCTTGGCATGACACAAGGCTGCTGACACTCTTTCTGGCTTTGTCATTTTTCTAAATGGAAGGGCACTGCATTTCTCACATGTTGTAAACCAGTCTTCTTTTTAAAAACATTTTATGCACTGGTGAGAAGAGAACTCAACTTTGAGCAGCTTTTACTGCACTGCATTAACACAATAGATGAGCAAACGGACCTGAAGGTGATTGTAATGAAGTGTGTATAACTGATGCACCATGATTTTGTTTTTCTCATTATTAAGGTTGTGTTTTAGAAAACTAACTAGCTTATAGAAAAATAGACTCTTTGCTGTTTTTAATCATAATTACCATTACATTATTACAGTGCTTTGAAGTACTCTAATAAAGGAAATGAATGAAAAATAACTTCAAATGTTCTAAAAGGGCACTCAAGTCATGATGTAAGCCTAATACAATAACTAGGTAGGATGAAGTAAGTGTAATGGGATTGGGTCACATGTCCATGCACCCTACGCACAGTGTTACTATTCAGCGTGTTGTCACAAAATGCATAATACATACTTTGTGATCATCATATTTTAAGTACTATACTTAATATAATCTATTATTTTGATAATCAGTTGATTTTTATTATGACATTCTTAATTATAATTCAGGCTGAAACTATTGAACATATTTAAACATAGCAAAGTATATGTGATTTATAATTTAATGTTAGAATTTTCATTGCTATTTTTTCATGGAGTAAAACATACATGAAATCACTGTTAAGAGAGGTGACACAGGGAAGCTGCTAACCACATGTTACCACAGTGGTCTAGGTTTGCAGGTTAGTTTGTATGATTGGAGGAAAAAGGGACAACTTCAGGAAATAGCAGAATACAAGCCCTGCACTAGGTTCAGGGGTTCTAATGAGGTAAATTAAAACTGATAACATATGTTAAAATATATGTAATATTTTTGTTTTTTTTCCAGCACTTTCCAAAGCTTCATTTAAATTATGGTTAAAACATTAGGTACTATTTTTTAGAGTTGGGGAAAATGAAGTACACAAGCTTAAGTAATCTATCTAAAGACATGCACTAGTAGGTAGTAAGAGTAACAATGATGATGTCTAATTTTAATTCAATCTTCATAGCCGCTCTAAGAACTTAGTACTATTATCCCCAAGTACAGATGGGAAACTACTTGTGAGGGAGGTTGAATAACTTGCCCAAGGGTGCCAGAGCTGGGATTTTAAACTAGACGTCTGAGTCTGTGCTCCTAACCAGTACGTTCTACATCCTATTATTTCTGTTTATTTTAGATAGACCATCTTGACTTAGATTTTAAAAATACTTCAGTACAGTATGAACAATGGCAGTGGTGCCGAGGATCCTAAGAGTAGCCCAGGCAGATGATGGCAAGTCTTTCTTTTTTAAAAAACTATTTACTTTTAGAGAGAGGAAATGGGGGGGAAAGAGAAACATCAATCTGAGAGAGAAACATCAACAGCTTGCTTCTCATATGCACCCCGACTGGAGTCTGAACCCACAATCTAGACATTGTCCTGACTGGGGACCAACCAGCTGAGCCATGACACTCAGGGAGATGACAGGTGATCTTACTGCCAGGTTTATATTCTTGTCCCTTTTTTATCTTGGAAATCAAAACTCTTTTAACCAGTCCCTAGAAACTGTAACATGGCTGTGTCAAGGTAGTCATTAATTAGTATTGAGAAGCTGTTTTCTCATGATAAATACATATCTAGCGTTCTAGATAGGATTAGTACTTCTGCACATCTTAAAATAGTTGAAATAGGCAAAAAACAGTTTCTACAGTCCTGTGAATACTGGTCTGTGTAGCAAAAATTGTGTCTACTCTAGTAGTAAGCTTCCTGACCTGCCTGCAGTATTAATATGGAATGAATTTTATTATCTAAATTACTATAACTTAGAAGACTGGAGAAAATATCCTTATGGGTATCAAATTAAATTTATAACCACAGCACTTTTTACTTGCCTTAAATGGCTTTCTTGGAAACCAAAAGCCTTGTGTTCCATTTCTAGCACCATCATCAGTGTTGCCTTCGGTAAATCATTTCAACATGTTAAACGTATGTTTCACTTGGCAGTGAGAATGCCATATGCCTGAGTGCAATTTTGCATAACTGACATTGATCTTAAAATATGAATATGTAAAATGATTTGATCACTTACTAAGTTGTACACCATGTATGCTTCATAAATTTAACAAATGAGAGAATAGCTGATATTTTAGAACTTAAACAAAAGGACCTTTTTAGTTTTGTATGACCCAGACATCAGCTTCATTTTGCCTTAAAACTATTCTTAGTGTTAACACCTAGTGCTCCTTATAAACCAGCCAGGATATCCTTGGATATTTAAATTCCTTTTTGTTCAGAAATGTCATTAGCTTGAAATATAAAGATGCTTTCTGGGGAAACCGGCGCGCCTTGCCAGATCTTTTAATGTAGCTATTTTGTGATGTGAGCTGCAAAACCCAAACAGCGAGGCTGCTTTTCTGCTCGGCCTTGTTGCCCAGACAGTGATGTCATGTTTTAAGCATGTTTCGTTTGCAAAGGTCCTGCTTTTGATCCTTCAGTTGTCACTTTTTTTTTTTTTTTTTATGCAGCTCCTCCTAAATTACAAAGGTACTGCAGTAATTTGCTTCATTAAGGTCTGTTGCTGACACTGTTGTATTTCAGTCACCATTCTTCCCTTTGCCTCCTTCATTAAGACCTTATTCAAATTTGGATCATGGTTCTGCTGCGACATCCATGTCATTATCATCTAAATAGCAATTACATACTCAAAAACAACAGCTTCTCCCTAACTGTCAGTAACTTAACATTTTACAGAGATTCGAGTGGGAATTAAGAAGAAAATGCATCTCTTCTTGATGATTTACAACCCTCCCTTTCACCCCTGATTTACTAGTAAAAGTTGAATGAGCTACTTGTAGACGAAGGAAGACAAATTTATTGATTGCTCAGCTTTGGTTTTGTAGAGGTGTATATATATTATAAATTGTGCTGCATTAAACAGTTACCCGCGTGACAGTGCCCCTGATTTAATCACCTCTTTATTTATTAGATGGCATTTACCATTGTGGATATAATGGGACCAGGTTTAATGCTCTGTTAAGAAATTAATAGTATCTTGTACAAAAGCAGCAGTGCTTTATAACTTGAAACATGTAAAGGAAATCTTTTAAAAATGATTCAATATACTTGCCCTTTGTAGGAGAAACTTCAAAAATAGAAGCAACTGCTTTTGAAACAATTTTGTTTTGGCCATCTAAAAATCATATTTTATAATCAGTGAACACTAAGCTGATTTGACGGAAATAAGCTACTGTGGTTACTGTAGACAAAGGGTTTCTGCTGAGTGGGCATAAATATTAGGACTTTATTTTGCCATTAATACATGTTATGAAGGAAAGTCCGTACAAGATACTAAATACACATGTGTATATACAAATATAGTGGTTATGTTGTATGGATCTCTTTTAAGAATTTATTAACCAGTAAAAAGGTGTGTGTGTAGGAAGGAGAGAGAGGGAGGAAGAGTGCAAGAGAGAGGGAAAGAGGGTCCCAGCCATGAGAAAGGCTAATCATCTAATCAATAACCAGTCTTTGGTGCCTTGCATAATAAATTCTTATGTATTTTGCTAATTTCTTGTCATGATTAAAGAATTTTACTTCATCTTTCTTTAAAGTGAACTTCCATTTTTTGGTTTTTATATCCATATTCTTAAACTTATCACAGTTACGTATTTGAATAATTATGTAACTCAAGGAGTTACTTCCAGTGCAGATGGAAGTGAGAGTCTAGGCTAATTTTGGTAGGTGTGCACATTAGAAACTTGCTCAGGATGCTCACCACTGAGAGTTGGGAGGCTCTTCCTCTGTCATTTCCATCTTTTATGAAGATGCGTCTGAGGATAAGATGAAGGGGTCAGAGGTTCTGGTTCATTTCAAGCAGTGCCAACCAAGGAGGAGAGGATGCTCTAAAACAAAGTAGGAGAAACTCTGGTGAAAAGCTGAACCACTGGGAAACATAAACTTGAAGGAGAAGTCAGGCCCTGGGCCTGCAAGGACAGAGTGAGGCTTGTGGGATGTGTTGGGCTTTTTCAGAAGTCATCTGTTGCAAGCGAGGGTCTGTTTGTTGTGTCCCTATATTACATTTTGTAATGTCTTGTGACCAACTGGGGATAAGGTCATTAAAGGGACAGATCTTACCAGGTATTATTTTTAGTTCTTGCTTATGCCATCTTAGTTTGTTTGGGCTGCTATAATAAAAAATATAAACTGGGTAGTGTATGAAGAACAGAAGTTTATTTCTCACAGTTCTGGAGGCAGGAAATTCCACGATCAGAGTGCTGACAGAGTCAGAGTCTGGTGAGGGCCTGTTTTACCGAGTTCACAGATGGTTAGTAAGTTCATTTTCACTATGTCCTCACATGGTGACAAGGCAAAGGAGCTCCCTGGGACCTTTTTATAAGGGCACTAATCTCATTCATGAGGGCTCTGCCCTCATTACCTCACATCTCTCAAAGGCCCCAAATGTCTTCACACTGGGGATTAAGTTTCTACGTATAAATTTGGGGCAGGGAACAAACATTCAGTCTATTGCATATGCAAATCTTAATTTTTGAAAAATAACCCTTTAACCTTATTTTAAAAAATTTTAGCCCTGGCTGGTGGCTTAGTGGATAAGGTGCCGGCCTACAAACCTGAATGTCACTGGTTTGATTCCCCAGCCAGGGCACATAATGAGGTTATAAGCCAGGTCTCCAGCCAGATCCCCAGCTGGAGGCAGGTGAAAGGCAACCATACATTGATGTCTCTCTCCCTCTCTGCCTCTCTCCCTTCCCCTCTTTCTGAAAGTAATAAATAAAAATTAAAAAAAATTTAAGGTATCTAGAATGACAGTATAGTAAATACTCCTGTGCCCAATTTAAGAAATAGAATTTATCATTAACCTTGACGTTCCTAATCTCATTCTTCTTTACCCCTACCTCAGGGATAATTTCCCTCTCTGAATTCTCTTTCTCATTTTAAAAATATGCTACCATATTTATTTATATCCCTAATTTATTTTTATGTGTCCTAGAAGCATATGTAAATGGAATCACAATCACAGTGTATATATACAATATTCTTGAACCATTTATCATTATCTTTAATATTATCTAGGATTCACATAATGCTGCATATACATTCTTTCCTTTATTTTTTATTTATGTATATTTTATTGATTGTGCTGTTACAGTTGTCTCAAACTCTTTTTCCCTTTGCTCCCCTCCACCTAAGCCCCTGCAGTCCCACCCCTCTTAGTTCATATCCATGGGCTGTACATGTTCTCTGGTTTCACCCTTTCCTCTATTATTCTTATCTTCCCCCATCTATCTTGTACCTACCAACTATGTTTTCTAATTCTTTTATTTTTATTTGTCATTCCATTATATGAATATGACACAGTTTATATATGTGTTCTGTTGATGAGTATTTGGGGTATTTTTCTGTTTTGTTTTACAAGCAATGTTGTTTTGGACATTCATAGGCAAAAAAGAAAAAAAAGTCACCCTTCATCTAAGTCTAAGCTTCATACAAAAATTATTAAAATTGACCACGTGCTTCAATGTGAAACAAAACTATACAAGTATAAAATTTGAAATGTTTTAGGGATCTAGAGAAGTTTAGAACTCTAGGCAGAGTTCTTAGATGACACCAAAAACACCAAAAAGTAGACTTTATAATAATTAAATCCTTTTGTTCTGTGAAGGACCCTAAGAGGGTGAAAGACAAATGGAAGAGTAGGGACAGTGTTTGTAAACCACATATTTGTGGAGGGAGTAGTACCCAGAACATATAAAGAACTTGTAAAATTCAACAGTAAGAAGTAATCCTGAGCCCTGGCTGGTAGCACAGTGGCTAAGGCACCGGCCTGCGAACCCAAAGGTCGCAGGTTCGATTCCCCAGCCAGGGCACATAACCAGGTTGCAAACCAGGTCTCCAGTCAGGTCTGTGGCTGGAGGCAGATGAAACGCAACCATACATTGATGTCTCTCTCCCTCTCTGCCTCTCTCCCTTCCCCTCTTTCTAAAAAAAATGAAATAAAATCTTAAAAAAAAAAAAAAGAAGTAATCCTGTTAGAAAATGGGCAAAAGACAGGAAAAGACCATTCACTGAAGAGGATATACAGACAGGAAATAAGTACATCAAAAGTTGCTTAGTGTTATTAGCAAATGTCCATTAAAACCACAGTGAGGTCTTTCTACACACATCTCAGAAGTAGCTGAATTGAAAAGCAATGATAAGACCAAATGCCGGCAAGGATACAGAGAAATGAGATCACTCATTTTGATGGAATGTAAAATGATACAACCACTCTGGAAAATAATTTAGTTTCTTTAAAAACTAAACACAAACTTATGATACAATTCAGTAAGTGCATTTGTGGGCAATTTTCCCTGAAAAATTGTAGACATATACGTACACAAAAAATTGTACAGAAATATGTATACCAGGTTTATTCATAATAGCCGCAGCTTGGGACAACACAAGTGTCCAACAAGTGAACAGTTAAATCCCACTGTGGTACGTTCATACCATGGACTAATACTCAGCAATAAAAAGGAACAAATTATTGTTACATACTAAAACCTGGATGGATCTTTAGAAAATTAGGCTTAATGAAATAGCCATTCCCTAAAGGTAACATGCTGTAGGATTCCATTAATAGAAGATTCTTGAAATAATATTAGAGAAATGGAGAAAAGATTAAAGGTTGACAGTAGTTAAGGAGAGAGGGAAGTGAATGTGGCTATAAAAAGGCAACATGTGAGGGTTCCTGGCATTGATGGAAATGTCCTTTATATTGACTATTAATGGAGCACCCTCCTTGTGATATTGTACCATAGTTTTGCAAGATGTTGCCTTTGTGGGAAACTGGGTAGAAGGTACATGGGATCTCTTTGCATGAGAATCTAGAGTTACCTCAAAATAAAAAATTCAATTAAAAGACAAAACAGTGCTGCTATGAATGTTCTATGCATGCCTCCTGTTCCACATACGTGATTTTTCTTCTAGATTTTATTTCTAGGAGGAATTGCAGGCTACGAACATGTTGACTTTAGTATGTATTGGCAAGTAGTTTTCCCAAATGTTTGAATTAATCTATTCTTCTACCCAGAAGCATATGAGAATTCTAATTGTATTACATTCTTCTTAACACTTAATATTATGTGTCTTAAATTTTTATCCATCTAATGGGTGTAAAGTGGCATCTCATGATAGCTTTAATTTATATAACTAATTATAGTGAAACTGGGTATTTTTATTTATGTTTAGTAGTCATATGTGTTTTTTTCCTCAAGTAAAACCACTATCTTTTATCCCCATTGTTCCATTATGTGTTTACCATTTTCTGTTTGTAATAGTATAAAATATTGATTTTTGTAGAACCATCTTTATGAAGTTTCTTATTTCTAATAATTTATAATGAGATTATTTTAGATTTTCTTAGTAGATAATCATAACCTCTGTGAATGAGTTTTGTTCCTTTCTCTCCAGTCTCTATGGCTTTGATTTCATTTATTTTGTCTTGTTGCATTAGCTACCTCTATTATGCTAAACAGAAAAGGGCAGTGAGGGAGGAAGAAAAGGAGAGAAACATCATTTTATGGTTGCCTTTCATCTGCCTCCAGCTATGGACTTAACTGGAGACCTGGCTTGTGACCTGGCTTGCAACCTGGCTATGTGCCCTGACTGGGAATCGAACCAGTGACCTTTGGGTTCACAGGCTGGCACCATTCCACTGAGCCACCAGCCAGGGCTAGAATAAATATTATTCTAAAAAATAAGGACAGGGTAACTGTTTGAGTTTGTCTCAATTTCATAACTTTCTATTTACATGTGTATAACATCTTAAATATTTATTTTTGTAAAAAAAACTTATTGTTATGCATTTTATTAATTTGGACATGTTTTTTACTTTTTTCATACACTATATTATTATCTTTCTGTATTTATTTTATTGGTTTCTAGATGATTTCGTTGCTCCCTATTCGCTATATAGCTTAATATAGTTTTACCTACAAATAGTGATTAAAGCATGTTGTATGGTATATAAAGGACAGAATGTAGTAGGCCAAAAAATGTAAAAGTGATCTAAAATATTTTGTGTTAGGGCAGAATAAGACAGGACTTTGTAGTATTTGAGTTAAATTGCAAGCATTATGATTTACTAGGTTTTTAAAATGTTAATAGTTGGTATAAAAGAGAATCATGTTTAAATTAAGTTTGAGAGATCCTTAACTTAAATGCTTAAAGATGTTTCCCAGGAACTTTGCAGTCTTTAATTATTAGGTCTTGAAAATATCTAATCTTGGCTTATAATATTCGGCAATTCCCACACTACTTTAAAACTCCTTTCTATTTTCATGCAAGATCTTATAAAACTGAGTATTCTATTGAACCCGTATATATGAAAATAATACCGAGAATACTTTCCAAAAAGTTGGCATTAATTGTTAAGAACTTCAGAAAAATCTAAGAATTTCAAATTTTGAGATCTTTAAAAGTTTTACATCATTAAAATTACTTAACTTATTTTCAGTAATAATGATGCCTAATATTTGCCCAGTGCCTTCCGAGCACAATCTCATATCTGGTTTCATTTGTCTTCATAACAGCCCTTTACTGTTGTGGGTTGGCTACTTGAGTCTTTCTGGAATCATGAAAGCTTCAAGTTCAAGTAAATCCTGCTAGAAATTCCATCCAGGAATTCTTCACTTTGCTACTGAAATTCTTTCCATCTTATTGATTCATTAAAGTGATATGTAGATAAAACTTTATTTTTCTTTTGGTTAAAGAATGATAATCCAATTCATTGAAGTTTTTACTTGTTTATGTTAGCATTTTCAGGTTTTCCTATGCTGTTTATAGCTTTGTGGATGGTCAACAGTAGCCATTTTAGTTTGACTAGTACAATTCTGATTGTTGGACTTCATTATGATGGAAGTACAATATTATCTGTATGAAAATGGAAGAATATATTCATTATATGATTCACTTGAACAATGAGTTCTGTTTCATTAAGAAAAATTTATATTTAAAAATTATGATTGACATTTGTTATTTATTTACATATATACTAATCAAATTTCTTGGGAAACCTTTATTTAAAGATATGAAATAAGAATTGGAAGTGTAGGTTTGGTCCATAACAAAGATTAAAAGATAAATAAAAAATACTTATTTTTAAAATATCTTCCAAATACCTTTGCTTCCATTTCAGTGCTTCTTGCATTCATTACTTTGGAAATGAGGGATCCCATTTCTTTTTCTCAAAGAAAAGTATATAAGGAAAGTGTTAACTGACCTCCGCGTGAGTGGATTGCTAATTGGCTGGCTTTGTCCAACTTTTCGGTGAAGCCAGGACATTGGTGCAGCCCTGCTCCCTGGTGCAGCCGTGAGTGGTGCTCTGTCCAGGCACCGTACTAGTGCTTCTCACTCTGTGTGCTTGTTATGGTAATTGCAAAATTGAATTTAAAAAGTATGTGAATATTAAAAAAGGAGTAACTGTTTCTACCGAAAAGAAAGAATCTAGGAACCTGCACCAGACTGATTCCTTTTAAGTTCTCATCTGTTTAAAAACATTTGGGGGTTGTATAATAATTGATTATATTTTGAGCTTGTGGAAGAAAAGCTCAGAACTCGAATCAGGTGTCTCTATTGCGCATGAAAGCCTCAGCCCAAAATGCTTTGTGACAAGCTGGGAATAAGGTAGTTAAAGTGACAGATCTTGCGAGGTATTATCTTTAGCTCTTGCTTATGCTATCTCTTTGTGGATAATGACAATTTTATTACAGTTGGTTATACCATGGAGTTGAAACAGTTCTCCAAAATAATGATAGAGAAAAGCAGAGCATGAGGCAATATAGTAAGAAAATACAGTAAAAAAAAAAAAAAACAGATTTAAAGAAAAGGTGGAATTATAGTTGCCTTAGGTGGCAGTCGAGCTAGAACTAGAAACCTACAGTTTTTTGTTCCAGGCTAATTTATAAATCCTAGAACTTTAGAAAAATATACATTATACGTTTTTTAGTTTCTTAACAGATGGACTTTAAATTATTTATAGACTTTCTCCCCATTAGTATGCACCTTCAGGATAAGAACATTTGAAAATAAGCTTACCTAAAATGACTGTGCTCTCTGTTCTGAGGACCTTAGAGAAAGTGACCTAAAAGCCACAGTTTTGCCATTGAATGTAATGTCCTTGCTCTAACTTTTGAATCAGAAGATGTTTGTACTGCTTAGGGGAGGTTTAAAAGAGAGTTTTGAGTTTTAACTCGGAAAAAATATAAGATAGAACTAGCAGTCATATAAAATAGATCACATCAAACATTGAAAAAATAGTGTATCATTTTTTTAGACTGTTTCATTTATTTCTGCTCTGCTCTTTATTATTTCCTT
>PVIW01000543.1:332075-462342 GCA_004026585.1 Noctilio leporinus
TTTCTTTCTTTCTTTCTTTCTTTCTTTCTTTCTTTCTTTCTTTCTTTCTTTTCTTTCTTTTTTTTTTTTTTTGAGCTAGGCCTGTAATGCTATGAATTTCCCTCCTTGGATTGCTTTCCCTGTGTCTCACAGATTTTGGATTGTGGTGTCCTAATTTTCATTTGTTTCAAGGTGTCTTTTGATTTCTTCCTTGATCTTGTTGTTGACCCATGCATTGTTTTCTAGCATGTTATTTAGCTTCCATGTCTTTGCATATTATTCAGTATTCTTGTGATTTATTCCTAGTTTGATAACATTGCACTCAGAGAAGATGATCGATAGGATTTCAGTCTTCTTAAATGTATTGAGGCTTGTTCTGTGTCCTAACAAGTGGTCTATCCTAGAAAATGTTCTATGTGCATTTGAAAAGTATGTGTGTTCTGCTGCTTTGGGGTGAAATGTTCTGAAGATCCTAATTAAATACATTGGATCTAGTGCATTGCTTAATGGTTAAAGCTACTGTCTCCGTTGATTTTCAGTCTGGAAGAGCTACCCAGTTGAGTCAACAGGGTGTTAAAATCCCCAATGATGACTCTGTTTCTGCTGATCTCTTACTTTATGTTTATCAAGATTTGCTTCACATATTTAGGTGCTCCTATGTTGGTTGCATGCATGTTTACAAGGGTTATATCCTCCTGTTGGATTGTTCCCTTTGTCATTATGTAGTGCCCTTATTTGTCTCTTGCTATAGGCTTGGTTTTAAAGTCCATTTTGTCAGATATAAATACTGTTACCCCAGCTTTTTTTTCATTTGCATGAAATATTTTTTTCTGTCCCTTTTGGTATGTGTATATCTTTCCATCTGAGATGGGGCTCTTGGAGGCAGCATATGTATGGGCCTTCTTTTCTTAACCATTTAGCAACCCTGTGTCTCTTGGTTGGAGCATTTAAGCCATTTATGCTTAATGTGATTATAATACATATTTAGCACCATGTTACTGTTAGATTATTTTCCTCTTTTTTTTTTTCCTCTTTCCCTTCTTAAAGCAAGCCCTATAACATTTGTTGCTGGTTTGATGTTGTTAAACTTTTTAAGCTTTTTCTTATTTGGGAAGCTCCGTATTTCTCCTTTGATTTTAAATGATAGCCTTGCTGGATAAAGTAGCCTTGGTTGTAGGTCTTTTCTTTTCATCACATGGAGTATTTCACACCACTCCTCTCTGGCCGGAAATGTTTCTGCCGAGCAATCAGATGACAGTCTAATTGGTGCTCCCTTCTAGGTAACTACCTGCTTTTCTCTTGTGGCTTTTAGGCTTCTCTCCTTGTGTTTAAACCTTGTCATTTTAACTATGATGTGTGTGGGTGTAGGCCTTATTGGGTCCAACTTGTTTGGGATTCTCTGAGCTTCCTGGATTTACGTGTCATTTTCCTTTACTAGATTGGGGAAGTTTTTGGTCATTGTTTCTTCAAATAGGTTCTCAATCCCTTGCTTACTCCCCTTTCCTTCTGGTATTCCACCTTCTTACATCACTCAGAAGAATAAATTAAAATGGATTAAAGACTTAAACTTCAGACCCAAAATCATAAAAATTCTATAAGAAAACAGACAGTGAAATTTCGGACATAGCTCATAGGGAAATTTTATCAGATATATCTCTCTGAGCAAGGAAAACAAAGAAAAAAAAAACAATGGGACTTCAAACTGAAAAGTTTTTGCACAACAGAGGAAAACATCAGCAACCTACAGGATGGAAAACATATTCACCAATACATTTGATAAGGGGTTAATATCCAAAATTTACAAGGAACTTATAAAACAAATAATCCAATTAAAAAATGGGCAAAGGACCTGAATAAATACTTCCCCAAAGAGGACATACAGATGGCTAATAGACATATGAAAAGATGCTCAATGTCACTAATTATCAGAGAAATGGAAATTAAAACCACAGTGACAGTTGGATCCCGGCAGCAAGAGTTCTCATCTTCCTAGGCTTCCTAGGCTCTTCTCCCTGTCTCCTTTTCACTTCCAGAAACATGGCCTCCCATGTGGCCATTTCTGATGGTGTCATCAAAGCGTTCAATGACATGAAGGTGTGTGTCCTTGACACTGGAGGAGGTGAAGAAGCACAAGAAGGCAGTGCTCTTCTGCCTGAGTGAAGACAAGAAGAACATCATTCTGGAGGAGGGCAAGGAGATCCAGATATGTGACCTGGGCCAGACTGTAGACAACCCCTATGCCACCTTTGTCAAGATGCTGCTGGACAAAGACTGCTGCTATGCCCACCTTCTAGGACGCAACCTAGAGATCAAGAAGAACAAGAAGGAGGACCTGGTATTTATCTTCTGGGTCCCTGAGTCTGCACCCTTGACAACATTACCTGTGCAGTTTCCACGGTGCCATCAAGAAGCTGACAGCGATCAAGCACGAATTACAGGCAAACTGCTACGAGGAGGTCAAGGACTGCTGCTCTCTGGCAGAGAAGCTGGGGGGCAGTGCTGTCATTACCTTGGAAGGCAAGCCTTTGTGAGCTCCCTCCAGTCCCCTGCCTGGAGCATCCGGCTGCCAGAACTTGCCTTTAGGGGTTGCTGGCCACCCCCTTCCTTCCTGCCACACCAGAGGGGCAGGGGGATCCCAGCAGGTGGAGGGCAATCCCTTAACTCAGTTGCCAAAGAACTCCCCTCCCCCTGGACCTTACTCCCCCCTTCACCCATGAGGGTCTGGCCTTCCCAAACCACATTTGATCTTCTGATTTCTTTTGGGTTGAAGCAGGCCAAGTCACCCCAGGCAACCCTCTGCACTGCGGGTGGGAATGCGGACTTGTGCAGCCCTGTGGAAAGCAGTATGGAGATACCTCAAAATATTAAAAATGGATCTGCCTTTTGACCCAGTGATCCCACTTCTGGGAGTATATCTGAAGGAACCCAGAACACTAATTCAAAAGAACATAATGATCAAAAGATCATTACTGTTATTTATAATGGCCAAGGTATGGAAGCAGCTCAAGTGTCCATCAATAGATGAGTGAGTAAAACAACTATGGAACCTTTACACAATGGAATACTACTCAGCTGGGGAAAAAAAGAGAAATTTTTACTTTTTGTGGCAGTATGGTTGGTCTTGGAGAATATTATGCTGAGTGAAATAAGCCAGTCAGAGAAAGACAAATACCATGTGATTTCACTCATATGCGGAACCTAATGCACAAACTGAACTGACAAGGAATATAGAGATAGACTTATAGATGGCAGGATGACAGCTAAGGATCAGGGAGAGTAGAAGGTGGAGGGATTGAGCAAAAAGGAAAAAGGACTCATGGTCATGGACAACAGTGTGGTGATTGAGGGAGGCATATAAGGGTATTAAGGGTATTAAGGGTAATGGAAAAAATACACTTAAGTAAATCAATTAAAAAATAGTGTAGTGATAGCATAGAGTAAAATTTCTAATTAAGATTTAGTAAACTTTCATGCAAACTATGATTTAAGAATATTCTGAATTATAAGGAGATACTGAAGAATAGTTTATTGTTGTATATATGTTTTTTTTTTGTTTTTTTTTTTTTTTAAGGTTTTATTCATTATTTTTAGAGAAAAGGTCAGGGAAGGAGGAAGAAAAGGAGAGAAACATCCCTGTATGGTTGCCTTTCACCTGCCTCCAGCTACCC
This sequence comes from Noctilio leporinus, assembly GCA_004026585.1. Taxonomy (NCBI): domain Eukaryota; kingdom Metazoa; phylum Chordata; class Mammalia; order Chiroptera; family Noctilionidae; genus Noctilio; species Noctilio leporinus. The sequence goes on from PVIW01000543.1 coordinate 335,723, forward strand.
AGCTGGCTGGAGACCTGGCTTGCAACCTGGTTATGTGCCGTGACTAGGAATTGGACCAGTGACCTTTGGGTTCGCAGGCCCGCGTGTATGTGTTTTTAAATGATCTCAGACAACTTGAAAACTTTTCTCATTAGTAAGAGTAATGTATAATAAACTAAGAGTTACAATTTTCTTTTTATCCATATCCAAGAATATGGTTCTTGATTTTGGAGAAAGGGGAATAGAGGGAGAGAGAGGCAGTGCAATGTCAGTTTGAGAGAGGAATGTTGATTGGTTGCATCTTGCATGCACCCTGACCAGGGACTGAACCTGCAACCTAGATGTGTGCCCTGATCAGGAACAGGAATCAAACCTGTGACCTTTCAGTTTATGGGACTTAGTTCTAACCAACTCAGCTACACTGGCCAGTGTTACAGTGTGTGTGTGTGTGTAATACAGTTTGGATGATACAGAAACTGTGCAGGTTGTGACAGGAAAGGATGGATCTAAATATGAAAAGGAGGAGGAAATAAGAGTAATCCAGAGCCAAAAATTACTCATGTCTTATAGTTACAGATGCCCTAAAAATAATTTTATGTTGTATTGAATGGTAGCCTGAATTTGCATTCAGTAATATAATACACGAAGGAAAATGTCGGGAAAGATTGTATTTGTTCTAAATAAGTTCAATTATTCACTTTATTAAATGGATGTAATTTATTTGTTTTGGATGAAAATGTAATGTTTAGGGTATTTAGTTTTTAAACAATTTCATGTTAAACTGGATTTTTTAAGAAAAGATTTTATTCATTATTTTCAGAGAGGAGGGCAAGGAGGGAGGAAGAAAGGGAGAGAAACATCAATGTATGGTTGCCTTTCACCTGCCTCCAGCTATGGACCTGGCTGGAGACCTGGCCTGCAATCTGGTTATGTGCCCTGGCTGGGCATCGAACCAGCAACCTGTGGGTTCACAGACTGGTGCCTTTTCACTGAGCCACCAGCCAGTGCTTAAACTGGATTTTTAAAAAATGAAGACATGGTTCCAATCACATTGGATAAGATGGACTCTACTATATTTAATTCATCTATTTTTTCCACATTAGAACATTAATAATATGGAGTGTTCACGAAACAAGTTGTATTTTGAACAAATAAAATAAATGTTATATAAAAAAACAAATGAATTTGTGCTTATGTGGTTTAAAAATTGTTTTGAATGAGAGAGTGAGATTGAAATTTTGACCTAAAGATTTTGTTTAAATTTAACTACTGCTGTGTATGCTTAAGTTTATAGCTGGCCATAAATAATTATCAGATTAACATTTCTGTCATATGAAATTTTTTTGGAGAGTTGCCTATTAATTAAACTTGATGTTTAATAGTTATTTTAGAATATTAAACAGAGTAAATGTACTGTAGATTCTATTTATCATAGTGGTATAGCTCTTAGATGTTAGGAAAAACCAGTTTTTATAATTAACACAGTGTTTCCTTACTTGAGCAATTGTTGAAGAACCTGTTGGAGCAGAAAGTTTATTTCATATTTTTGTTAAATAAATTTTAAATTTTAGATCAGGTAATAAAGCAAAACTGACATCATTCATTTGGGAAGGAGACATATTTCATAACTGAGTGATTTTTCCAAATAATGTGTTCACTATAATTTGAATGTGTTATCTTTATCCCTGAAGGCATTTTGAAATATATTGTTGTGAAATTCTTTTAATATACTTTATTTTAGTCATAGAAGTATTTTAAATGTTTTTAATATTTTATGTCATATATGATGCTATATGTGTGGTGAGGGCATGGGTTGGTTGTCTGTTGTGGTTTATGACGGGGTCCCAAGCACTTGGGTGAAATGAATGAATTATTAAGAAACAGGAGAGTAGAAATGTATAATTGTTAAAATGTATACCTTCAAAATTATACTTTAAAGTTATCTTGGAGAAAAGTTAAAAAGAATGATCTGCCTTCAAGAAATTGAAATAGAAGTTTACAAAATTTAGACTATTTGGAAATACGCGTTTTACTCTTCTTCATCATTGTCTACATCCAAATATCTGATCTTCTTTTCTGATTAACTTCTGTAATCTGTCTGTGGCTCTGATGATGCTAGGATTTTATTTCTTTTATTGTAAAAGTTCTTCTGAGTTACCTCATCTCCTTATATAGATACTATTTACGCAAGACAGTAAGTATGGATAATATAACAGGCAGGAAAGAGATTGCTTGAGAGGCAGAATCCTGTTTTCTTTCCTCTGACTCTGAGAAGCAACATCAGCATAAGTTTTATTTTAATTTATAGATTAATTTTAAAAGAGGCCTATAAATTCTGACTCACTGACTATAGGTGAAGCTGGGGAAATTATTTTTTTTAAGCCTTCTGGGTGATTTTGATCATCAGTGAAGTTTAGAAACCACTGATTATGATTAATTTCCCTCGAATTTCCCAGTGTGTTTATTTTTTTATCCCAGTATGTTTAATTTGAAGCAGAGAGAAATGGAAATTTTTTTAAAATAGAAAAACAACCTTTGGAGATGACATAACTTTTGTTTTATTTAAAGAATTTTTTTTTAAGAACAGTTTTTCTTGCCTTTCTGTTAAGAATCAGTGACGACTTAGCTAAAAACACCCTTGGGATGGATTTGGAAGATCCAAAAGATACAGCGATGAAATGGGATTAGCAAACTGTAGTGGAGGGTCACAAATGTAGTTTTGAAGTCTCTTCTATTTGAAACTGATTTTCAGAGCCTTGAATTCTAGCCAGTACGCAATACACTACCATGGAAAGCTAAACCGGCGCAGTATAATTAGGGTAAGCCATTGCATCTGCACTTGGTCGCAGCAACTGAATTTGAAACCAGCTGCAAAATGGTGACTAATCTTTCTGGCACGCCCTCATGAGAGTGCAGTACAATAAGCGAGCTTCAGCCTCATGAGCACATGTTTCTGCGCTCGCCTCAGAGCAGGTGATGGTGATGATGCAGTCTGATTATACTTTTGAGTGTATTCTAGCCACAGTCGATAGTTGAGTCTCGGAAGGGATTTCACCAAAGACCTCAAACTGAAATGTTTTTTTCAAATAGTTTCAGCTATAGAAGGCCATGGCAACCAATATATGTATTTTCACTTTACTAACTACAGTATTTGTAGTACCTTATGACCTCAAATTTGGGAAGTTTTCATTAATTTTTACATGTGAAATGAAGGCTAGAGAAATAATGTGGAAAGAAGAAAGTACTTCAACTTAGAATTGCTCATGACTAATTATACTGATCAATTAAAATGATCGAACTGCCCAAACTGCTTACTTCTGTAGGAGATGGAGGATCTGTGCTGGGAACTGTAGTGGGTGATTAAGTGCTGCGGTGGCACCTAACCTTTCCATATTTAGAGGTGCACCTCCCTCACTATATAATCCGTCCTGATGAGGTGATATTTAACAGTGTTTTGAACATTAAAGGTGTTTAATAAACACTCAGTTTGACTTGGACTTGAGCCTTTATTTTTCATCCTTAAAGGGAATAATAGTCTCTTCTTCTAGTGTAGCACAGAGGGATATATATTGTGAGGATGAATACAGCCATCTGTTTGTCATCTTTGGAAAAAAGTGTGACAGGACCTAAATTATGCTCACAAGTATTATTTCAAGTGAGTAGTTCAGAAATAGAATGTTTAGAAATTGCTTGCTAATCTTAAATTTAAATATTGAAAAGATATAGCTTGAAATAAAGGACATGAACTCTGTAAGACCTTTAAAATGGAACTTGCAAAATAGATACCCCTGAGAATAAAGAGGAAAAGGGGTGTAAAATCTCTTGATGATACTGGAACTCAGTGTACATTAGAATCGTTTTGGATGCTTGTCAGAAGAGCATATGCCTGGGCCCCACCCCCATCCGTTCGGATTTGGTAGTCTTGGAGTAGGTCCCAGGCACCTGTGATTTTAATCATCTCCCTCCCTAGCCTCTCACTTAATGATTTTAATATACACCAAAATTTGAGAAACTCTAACCCAGACAACTATGAGTATTGTAATGTAGAATACTAAGTATAAATATGATACTATAATATAGACTGCTAAGCTTCCTAATTTATAAACAAAAGAAAAATTTTCATTGCCATTAGGAGAAATAGACTTTTTATATGGTAATTATAAAAAGGCTTTAAAAATGTAATTATTGTGATTTTTGCAGAAAAATCTAATATATTTTTTCATGTGTTTTTATTTAACCTTTTAATATAAATAAAGGGCATTTTCCTGAAGAACTAAAAGCCCTCAGTGAAGTGAGTTGAGTGCATGTATGCCACCTCCCAGTAGTGTGAATTACTGGGAAGTAGTATTTAGACTACTTTTGTAGCCTGAATGTGTGGTTAGCAAGCATTGTGGGTTGACTTGTGTCCCCCAGAAAGATATGTTCAAAACCCAACCTTCAGTACTTGTGAATGTAACCTTATTTGGAAATGGAGTCTTTGCTAACATAATCAAGTTAAGATTGAGGTATACTCATTACAGTGAGCTTCATTCAATGACCGGTGTCCTTGTTAGAGAGAAACTTGGATCCAGATGCACACACATAGAGGACAAGGACATCAGATGACAGAGGCAGAGGTTGGAGTGATGCTACTGTAAGCCAGAGAACACTAAATTACCAACACCCATCAGAAGCTAGGAAGAGGCAAGGAAGGGGTCCTTTGCTATAGGCTTCAGAGACATCGTTGTAAGTCATTTAATCTCTTTGAGTGTCAATTTCCTCATTTATAAAGTTGGTAGTATAAAACCTGTTTTAGAGGTTGATGCGTGAATTAAATGAGTAGCCACACCTGACATACAGGAAGCACTGGAGAAGTGGTACCTTTTTCGATTAGAATAGTACCAAGATTCCATCAGCCTTTTCACTATGTTCAAAATTGTAATTATATAATGAATTGACTGATTGATTCAGTCACATTTAAAGTGGGTCTACCATATGCCAGTCACTTGACCAGGCATTGGGGATAAGTTGATTATGATAGATACAGTCAGCCTTCATGGGAGTGACAGTTCAGTTGCAGAGACAGACATGAATTATATGATTCACCCCAAAAAATGTAAAACTGTGACATTGATATGTGCTGTGACAGCAAATGACCAGAAAGAAATTTGAGGAAACATGTGTAAGAGTTAACTAGAGACAGGAGGGAAGGTTCCAGACTGAGGGAACAGCAAATCCTGGTGTTGCTTTGGCAGAGGGCACGTGGGACTTATGGTGAATTGTAAGCAGGTCCTTAGTCTGTTGGGTAGAGAGCCAGGAGGGAGGGTGGAACTTGATGAGGCTGTGGAGTTAGGCAGCCCCAGATCATGTTGGACTTTGTGGCCCCTGATAATGTCTTCATCTTAAAGAGAAGTGGAGGCCATTGATGAACATTAGGCTACAGGTGAGAGACAGGAATGAAGATAGGTTTTCAAATACGGTCTTCCATTTTCTTCCTTTAATGGAGAAAATGACACCTCTTCAATGGATGCTGCTCAGTTCCCCCCACACTTGGGACTTCTGTGATCAGGGTTGTCATCCTCCTGCTGCCACACTGCTGCTACTTCAAGTCCATTTCTTTTCCATCTCATTAACGAAGGCACCATCTTCTGAGCTTCACACCCCCCGCTACCCTCTGTTCAGTCTAGATGGAGCCCTGGATGCCATAGGACCCTTCGGCTCGGCTTTTCCCTCTCCCAGCTCCTCGGTTGGACTGGGCAACTCCAGCATCCATGACGTACCCTCGCTAACATTCCAACTTCAGTCTCTTATTCTCCAAAGACTTTCTTCACCAGTGACTTTTTACCTTTTCTACCCTAGCAGTTCCTTGCTCCATAGTGTAGAACCCTTCACATCATGCTTCCTCCGAAATCTTAAATCTTTTAATTCAGAAATCCTCAGATGTCAGGTTGTCTCTTTCATGCCACCACTCCTGCTTATTCATCCAACTCATTGACAGCTTGTACAGGCTCCGTCTCTCACCACTTGCTGACTTCTCATTTGGCCTGGAGCCTGTGATCCATTCTTGCAATGCTGTGAGATCAGGTCTCCCAATTATTTTGGTCCCTGCTAGTTTTCAATTCTGGATAAATCCAACCTTTCCCATTTACTCCCCTGCTCCCCCACTGCTAAGCCGTCCTAGAGAAACTCACAATTATGTTTATGGGCACTATAATGCATTTTTGCTTTCTGGTTACCTGAGGTGTCAACTGCCACCTTCAGTTCTCATCAGCTTAATCTTAACAGGGTGGGTGCACATTGGAATCGCCTGGGGTGTTCTGAAAACTACCAAAGCCTTGATTCCATTCCTGGGGATGCTGATGTAAGTAAGCGTCCTGGATGCACACCCCCAGAGAGTCTCATGTGCGCAGCTGCGGCGTTAATGTGCCCACAGACGCTGGTGGACATGTTCCCTCCTCCTTGAGCTTTCTGCTGGCCCTCACGTTAGCTGGTTGTCATCTCATCACACTTTTCTTCCTTTTTCTACCTTTATTTACTTTTAATTTGATCTCTACTTGCCTTGTTCTTTCCTTTCATAGGATAAAAATAAATTGCTGACAACCTAATATTTGACCCTTTCAGAGGTGCTCTGGGTATTAGTCGTTTTCTCCTCCTTTGTCCCTGATCTGAGCAAGGTGATCTGCATGGTTAGGTTTAAAAACGAAGCATGTAGCCCTGGCCAGTGCAGCTCAGTTGGTTGGAACGTTGTTCCATAAACCGAAAGATCATGGGCTGGATTTCCAGTCAGGGTACATATCTAGGTTGCAGGCTCGATCCCCAGGTCAGGGCACATGCGAGAGGCAATGTATCAGTATTTCTCTCTCACATCTGATGTTTCTCTCCCTCTCTCCCTCCCTCCCCACTCTCTAAAATCAATAAGCATGTCCTCAAGTGAGGATTAAAAAGATAAGTATTATAAAAAGTAGGCATGTGGTGATAAGCATGCATTTTCTCTTCAAAACGAAATTTGAGGCAATAAAACAACCAAACCCAAGTGTAGCAATATTAAGCAGAATATTGAAGGATGATGATTTTTGAAGCAAATAATATTTGATGAAATATGGTGAGAAGTGATATCTGAAAGATGGTTGGGACTGGAAGAGGCTGCTGTGGGAGTGGGGGCTTTTTGCATGTTATACTAAAATTGTTGAACTTTGATTTTCAAATACTTTGAAAGTGTTTTCCTCCTGGGAGGAAGAAGATGATCAAATCTATGTGTTACGGGTAGAACTATGGTAGCAGTGTGGGGCATGATCTGTAGGGGAAGCAGGTTTAAGACATGAAGACATGTGGGAGCCATCTGCAGTGGTTGCGGCGAGAAGTGCTGACACCTCGGACTAGATGGATAGCTGTGAAGATGAAAGGGGAAAACAGCTTCCAGAGATATTTTTAGGGGTAGAACCAAGAGGATGGGGCCATTTTACTTTTCAGAGTATTAATTATGTCAAAGACTTGTATGAGCTCATAGTAATTAACCCAGAAGATTCTGTGCTAAATTGCCTATTTATTTTTCAGCTAGTCCACTTGGGTGCTCTAGCAAAATTACCATACACTAGGTGGCTTATAAACAACAGAAATGCATCTCTCAGAATTCTGGAAGATAGGACATCCATGAGCAAGGTGCTGTCTGTCAAATTCAGTGTCTGATGAGAGCCAAACTTCCTGGTTTGCAAAAGGTGGCCTTCTAGCTGTGTCTTTCTCATCTGGTGGAAGGGGTAAGGGAGCTCTCTGGGGTCTCTTTACAAAGGCACTAATTCCGTACAGGAGGGCTCTGCGTTATGACCTAATCACCTGCCAAAGGCTGCATGTCCAAATGCAACCACCTTGAGAGGCAGGGTTTTAACATACGTTTTGGGGAGACACAGGTACTCTATAGCACTGCCCCAGTAAAAGAGACTTTTCACTTAAGAAAACTTTCAAAAATATAAATCTCTTCTCTGGAATGTAATGTTTGACCAAATTTGAAATATGCTAATCTGATTACTATTAAATAATGTTTTTATGGTCTGTTAAAATATATGAAAGAAGCCTTTAGTATAAAAATATAATCAGGAGAAGTGTAGTGGAAGGGTTTGGAGTGTGGACACAAACTGGATTTGAAGCTTGGTTCCTACCCTAACTAACTTGGTGACCTTGGGCGAGTTGCTTAATGTTGCTAAGCTTCATTTTCCTTATGTGTAAAATGGAGAAAGTAAAAGGATCCATTTCATAGGATTGAGAGGAATATCTGGGATAAATATTAACTATTACTTTGTGTTATGTAGTCAATTTTAGATAAATGTTCTCATAGCTTCTGCTTGGATTGCTTGCTTTAGCCATTGAATTCACTAAAATATTACTTAGTAAGCAAATGCAATTAGTAATTAATGTCCCTTTTAGATAAATACCTATTGGCTGGGGATTTGTGAACTGATAATGTTTGACTCTTATAAGCATAAAAAAACTTGATTCTCCCATGCAGTCCGAGTTGAGCATTTTTTCCTAAAATTTTCATATTGCCCTTAACAGCTTTAGTCAACAAACTCTGCAAAGAGCAAAAGGATTGGCAGAATAGGAAAGTGAAAAGTGTATATATATATATATATATATATATATATATATATATATATATATTTGGATATTTGGATCTTCTGTTTTCCAGACCTTCTATTCTAATACTTCCATGAATTCACCTGGGCAGTAGCTTCCTTTCTGCTGGTTACCAGCGTCCTAGTTATCTTCTGCTGTGTAATAAACTCACAAATTTAGTGGCATAAACCAGTAATAATGTTATTCACACACACGTTTCTGAGGGTTAGCGGGGCTTAGCTGCGTAGTGGGTAGTCCTTAGTTGAGGCCCTTCGGTCAGATGTTCTCGGGGTTGCTGTCATTACAAAGCAAGACTGGGCTTGATGTCCAGAATAGTTGACTCACATAGCTGCCAGCTGATGCTGGCTCAAGCTAAGGCTGTGAGAAAGGACACTTCTGTAGCCCTTTCATATTTCTTGAGTTCCTCATAAAATGGTGGCTGGATTCTAAGAGTCAGCAATCAGAGATGCAGGGAGTAGAAACCACCAGGCCAGTTAAGAGCTACACCTGGAACTGGTACAAGCATTGCTGCCACCATGCTACATTGGTCAAAGTAGCATTGGGGTGCTCCCAGATTCAAGGGTATCTATAATTAGCACCAGCTTTGGATGGGGAAATGTTGCTAAAGGACACATGTGATGGGAGATATTGTGTGGCCAGCTTTAGAAAATAGAATTTGTCACAATTAGTGAGAAGAGGACAGGTAGAGAAGAAAGTACAGAAGCTACTAATATTCTTATCATATTAAAAAATTAATAGCCCTGGCTGGTGGCACAGTGGATAAGGTGCTGGCCTGCAAACCCAAAGGTTGCTGGTTCGATTCCCAGGCAGGGCACATAACCAGGTTGCAAGCCAGGTCTCCAGCCGGGTCACCAGCTGGAGGCAGGTGAAAGGCAACCATACATTGATGTCTGTCTCTCTCTGTGTCTCTCTTCCTTTCCCTTTCTCTAAAAAAATAATACATAAAATCTTTTTAAAAATTAATAAAATACCCTGGTTGGTGTGGCTCAGTAAGTTGAGCATTGACCTGTAAACCAAAATGCCACCTGTTCGATTCCTAGTCAGGGCACATGCCTGGGTTGCAGGCCAGGTTTCCAGTTGGGGGGTGTGCAAGAGGCAACCAGTTGATGTTTCTAAATTTATCTTTCCATCTCTTTCTCCTTCCCTTCTCCTCTTTCTCAAAAATAAATAAAATCTTTATAATAAACATTAAAAAAAAAAAGCTTTTTAATCCTTGGAGGTCTGTAGATTTATTTCCACATAAACTAGTTATTTTGTATAAAGTACATTCTTAAAATAAAAAATTAATAAACATTTTATTTTCAAACACTTTTAGGTTTACAGAAAATATGTAAAAATACTACTTTTTTAAAAAAGTATTTTTTCATTCACATCTTACATAGACTTTATCTGTATTTTACCAGCTTCTCCACTGATGTCTTTTTTTTCCTTTGGTGCCAGGATTGAATCCATGATATTAATTACATTGTCTCTAGCTACCTTCTGTTTTAACATGCTAACCAACCTCTTATACTGATTTTTCTCCTTTAACAACACATTAGGAAATGGTTTACTTATGAATGTGCATCTTGGTAAGCAGTAATATTTTAAAAAATATAGACCAAGTCAATTGGACTATGTTAATCTCTTTTAGGATGCTGTAGAATGTTTTCACATGACTCACTATTAGTCCCCTAAATGGAAGTGATAATAAAATTTCTAATAGAAATATATAACAACGTAGCCATTTTGAGTGCTTTTAAAACATCCATGTTAACTTTAAACCTTAATCTTTGTTGTATTTGTGACAGAAAAAAATTAAAATGGCTTAAATCAGTGTGAATAAGACTTTAACATTGCTGTTTAAATTTATGGACTTCAACATAATCACCATTTTTTGGTGATCCAAATTTCAGTCTGATTTTCCACCTCATTGAAAACATTCTCCAGCTGCCGCTGAGTGATTTCATAAATTGCATTCATGGCCCTGGCTCGAAGTTCCTTTAAAGAATGTGGTCTGGATGAATACACAGCAGTTTTAATAGAGTCCCATAAAATATAGTTCAGTGGGATAGGTCAAGTTTAAAGTTGCACAAGGATTTCATAAACACCCTGAGTAGATGGGCACTAAAACTTTGAATGTGTTATATGGAAAAACCTTATAAAGGATGGCAGTGTTCCCAACATAGATTAAGTTGGTCATCTATGAAACTATTCTTGCTACTGATGGATCTTAATAGTACCACCTGCTAGTTCTTTCATATTAAATTGTGTGAAATAACACATTTTGTAAACTGATGAACTACTTATTTATTTTATAAATCCATCAATGAAAGAAACTTCTGTCATAAGAAATGAAGTTATTTATTAGACCCAAAAGGTCTTAAGCCAGAAACATCAGGCTTTTTAATTTTTTTTTTTGGACAAAGAGTGTCATAAACTGGCATTGTTTTCTAAAACAGCAGCAAATAACGCACTAGACTCAGTCCAGTTGCTGTGCTTGTCTTTTTGGGGCAGGAAGCGCAGATTCTCTGGGTAGTCCGGCTGAATGCCATGTTCAACCTCAGAAACACACCAGTGGCCTCAGTATCTAGGCTGTAAAGCTGGCACTGAAGATGCACAGTTTGGTGCTTCACTGATGGCGTTTCCTTTGTCAATTTTATTTATTGGTTTAGTGGGAACATCTTTCACCTAACCATGACAGTTGTCATCCTAGAAAACAAAGCAAACCAATATAAACTTCACATTCCTAAATTGAAATTGTGGTCCCCTTGTTAGACTGGACATTGCTTATGTTTTGAAATGAACCTGGCCGCATGAAATGGATGGTCCGCAGAAGACGTGAGAGGCATGTGGTAATTTTGCCTTTGCAGGTTGGTCATGTTGCCAGACGTTGTGTAGGGTTAATCCCAGAGAGTTTTTACTAGCCAGTCGTGCCCATTGAAGTTAGATGTTCTGTTAAAATACCCCAATAGTTTTCCACTCTGTCACTAAATCTTTCTTTAAGTGTATTGACCACATGTAATGTGTTTATACTTATGTATCTTATATGCTTAACATGCTCCATTTTTATTTGGAACTATTTAGATATCACACACCAATCAGATTTCACATTTATTGATAAATTATAGGTTTCTTTCATGCATAATATGAGTACTCTCTTTAGAGAAGAATATGAATATAATTTCTGGTTCTTTTAGGTAATTCTGGACTTTAATTTCCTTGCATTTTTTCACAGGATTTCATCTTCATTTTTAATTAAGAATTAGCAGTGTATGCTTTAATTCCTAAGTATAGGTTATTCTTCCTCACCTTAAAAAATTTTTTTTTGACCCACATTATTATTATCACTATCATCACTGTTATTCTGAAGTTACTGTAGGGCTGTAGGCTTAAATTAGAACATTCCTTTCGAGATATCATCCCTAGTTCTGCCCTTGTCCTAGTCCTGTAAGCTGTTCGCTCATGGAGTCTCGGAGCTGAGTCCACTGCAGTGTCGTTTCGGGAATGCTGGGTAAAATTAAATTGTTAGGTTTACTCTAGTGCCGATGTGAAGCTTTTCTCAGTTTCCAGAAATTCTTTGGTTCCTGTGTCTTCAGGTTGTAGCTTTTATTTATTATTGTTAAGATTTTTAATTTGAACTAAATAACCCTTAAGAAGTTCATGAATATAAAAATCTTATGCTTTTGAAATTATCTTCTTTCCTTAATTAAGCTATATTTTGGTACTTTTAATTGCCACAGTTAAATCTCCTTATTCAGCTTTCACTTAAGTAAATTAGAAAGATTTGTTAGTCTTCATTTTATGGAAGAGTATAGAATTGTTACTATACATTTGAGGTTTCATCATAAATACTCAAGATTGTGAAGAATATGGTTAAAATGAAGCCTTTCATCCTACCATGCTGAAACCAAATGTCTAGCCTGAAAGGCGTTTATGATCTTGCTCATTTTCCATTCTCCTTCTTAAAATGAAACAATCATCTATTATTTTTCATTAAGTTTTGTTAACACCTTATGATGTGTATTTTTTTCTTTGAAGCCAAATGAAATGCCAACTAACTTAATTTTTTTTTCATTTAAAAAGCAATGTTTTAATTCCCACATGCATTAACTAAAAATGCTTTTGCGGTCTTGCACCATGTTCAGGAAATATCTAAGGCCTAAGGCTGATACTGAAAAGCATTTTCATTCAGTTTGAATTGTGTTGTATAGTAAATATAATATTGTAAAGTATTTACTTATACTCCTAAAGTGTGCTTAATAAATAGGAGTATACATGAACAGTTGGTGTTATTCTAGTATTTTCTATTGTGGAACACTTGGGTTTCATAAAACCAATGGTGTAAAAAAATTTCCAGGAACACATCAAATAAATTACTGTTTAATAGACAGTGATTTGTCTATTGAAGAATGATTTTGCCTTAGGTGAATATTGTTGCAAGGTCAAAGAGAGAAGTTGACATTGGGTGATTGATAGCATATCAACTCTTGAGGGCACAGATAGTGTAGTGAGAAATAACCCACCAAGGTATCAGATTTGAAGGAAAAAGTAATCTAAAGGTGATATTTAAGTATGCAAATAGTGTACCTTTAAACTATATATGTATAATGTGTATATATGTATGTGTGTGTGTATTATATATGTATATGAGTTCTATTCAGGAGGTATCCAGGCATGTAATACGAAAAATAGAGACATTTGTTAAAATACAAGAAACATTGTACATAGGACAGTGACACTTCAGTCCCCTTTAAAGTAGGCATCTTGGGATCTCACACATTTCTAATTGCCATCAGTTGCCCAGTCATATTTTCCTGAATTTTCTTGGTGGTTTGAAATCTCTTCCCTTTCAAAGGTGGTTTTAGTTTTTGAGAAAAGCCAGAAATCATAGGATGCCAAATCTAGACTGTAGCAGGGCTGAGTCACTTGAGTGATTTGATGTTTCACCAGAAAAACTCTGTATGAGACCTGATGCATGAGCAGGCCCATTGTCATGATGAAGCTGCCAATCCCCCATGGAATCATCCAAATAGTTTCTGTGGAGGAATGGTCAAGCTTAACGCAACATTTGATGCAGATTCATTGCTCTACTCTCTCAGTCATTTTGAATGTGATGGCCACACCACACAGTGCATATGCACAGTCAAATGGTGTCTACTGGCCCTCTGATGGGTACAGTGAAGCTGTTATTATTCACACATGCACATTGCAGTCCACTCTCCTTGGCTGGCAGGTTACATCAATGTTGTGTAAACCATTCTCATTATATTAACAATGGCTAAATTTTTCTAGATGGACCTTTGTGTGTGTGTGTGTGTGCATTTATATATACTGAAATCTTCTATAAACTTTTATTTTCAAGTCCACCTGTTTGTTATACACATTTCTTGGAGAACCACCTGGGATCCCTCATCCTAGCCCTATCTGCAGATATTAATTCCTATATACGTAGTTTTGATTATGTCGATTCAAAAGTTTTATCCTTATTTTCCCCAAAGGCTGCCTTACTCAATTTAGGAGGTCTTTAGAACACTCATGGATTATTTCCCACAGAATTTTTGCAATAGTAGTTGTAGTTCTGGAAGATTGCACCAGCAATAGGAATGAATCTCTCATTCACTGTCCATGATTGGAGAATTGCTTTCTCTGATAAAATTTTATATCTCCTGTAAAAGGAAAGCTGCGGTATGGTTTACAAAGACCTTTGACATTTGGTGAGAGTGTGTTATCTTTTGAACATTGCAGTAAAATGCATCAAATGGATTTTTGTGTTGTCCTTCCAAACGGCTCCAACGTATTCTCTCATGACAGAGGCTTCCCGGATTGTAATTGGCGTTTTCAGGGTGCTCGGCACTTAGTTCAGGCTGTATGTGAGTCCCAGATGTAAATTAGTCCCTTCTCTCCTCAGTTCCCAGTACGAATGATAGACATTGTGATGGGAAAAGCTTGGCCTTCGGAGATGTCTGCTGGAGATCCTTTTCCTGAGACTGAACCCTTCCGATTTTTGCATCTCAGCTTTGAGGTTGCTACATTTCTTCCTCTAAAGTTCCTCCTCTTGTGCTAAATCATGTACATTACAATGTCTTTAGGTCCCAGCTCCATTTTCCACCTCCTGGTGTGATAAAGGTAGATTTAAATGCTTCTTCACCTGTTGACTTTCCCCTCTGTCCTTAGACGGAGTTTTCCCTATATAGCTTGCATCTATCATGCAGTTTTTTCTAAGATTCAGTTAGTTTTTACTTACTTTATTACATTGTGCTCTTCTACTCAGCTTATTGGTGCAGGCCTTCTGATCTACCTGAGACCTCTTATTGTTTTCCTTTCACAGAACCTGTTTTTCTTTTTCTTTCATCTAATGGAGTTCCTATAAATGTTTCTTGCAAATATCTTAATGTTCATTGCAATATTATTTATGTATAGTTGCCAAGATATTAAAGCAGCCCAAGTGTCCATCAGTAGATGAGTGGATAAAACAACTATGGGACATGTACACAATGGAATTCTACTTGGCTGTAAAAAAGAAGAAATTTTACCCCTTGTGACAACCTGGAGAACATTATGCTAAGTGGAATAAGCCAGTCGGAGAAAGGCAAATAAATACCCTGTGATTTGACTCATATGTGGAATCTAATGAACAAACTGAATTAACAAGCAAAATAGAAACAGACAGATAGGGAGAGCAGGATGACAGCTATAGGGAGGGATTACAGGTGAAGGGATTGAGGAAAAAGGACAAGGGACTCATGGTCATGGACAACAGTGTGGTGATTGCAGGGGAGTGGTAGGTACAGGGGGATAAATGGTAATGGAAAAAAATACAATGAAAAGATATTAAAATGTTTTTAGTATTTTATTTATGGGGGTGATATTGGTTAATAAAATTATATAGGTTTCATGTGTACAATTCTATGATATATCATCTGTATGTGCTCTGTCTCTTTGAATCCTAAGAGCCTTTGTTAATGTTTTCATATAGAGTAGCAGAGTGAAATTTGAAGCAATAGACTCATTTCTCAATGTGTTGAGATGGGAGTTGCTGTGTCCACAAAGCTTTTCCACAATTCAGAAGGGAGATGTCATTCTCCATGAACACATCCAGGATGGCAGGATGTGTTCATTTACTATGCTTTATGAAATTTTTCCAGTAGGGATCTGACTTGCTAAACTTGAGAAACGAAATGAACAGAAAGGAATCTTGTTCTCCATGTGCCCATAGTGCCAAAAAGTAAATCATTGCTGTATTCATTAAGTCAAAATTTAAATCATCTCTATTTGAGTTGGATACCTCCAGGGAGTATTTGACCGCTAACCACTGGTTCGATCAGGTCCTGGTGATATTTAATGGACTGTTCAAGGTCATTTGACGCTAGGTGTTGCATCAGTATTCAAGTATTGCACAGTAATATGGATGTGTAAAAGCTTCTGTTAAGCAATGAAACTTTATTTGTCCTTTAACCAAATATGTTATGGTTTATGGTTAAGTTATCAAATGGCATGCATCAGAACATCTTCTTGCATTAGCGTTACAAATTATTTGCCCTTTTTCTGAATTTAGGTCTGTGGCGTCCTTGTGACCACACACATACATAAACATTTCTGTTTTTCCTGCTTTTGCATTTTCTGCTGATCAGAACCCCTGGCCTTTCTCCTGTCTGGGATGGTGCTGATACTTAAAAAAAATGTCATTGTTTTTATTCTGGACAGTTAAGTGCCAGCGTTTCTTTTACATTTGCCATGCACAGTAGCCTTGACATGACTGCATTTGGAGTTAGACTGTAGCTGGAGAAGGTAGAGACATTGGTTTTAGGATCAATGTTCCCAGGTGAGCTAGATAATGGGAGGAGGAACTAGAAAGAAGAGGGTACAGGGAATGAAATTCTATGGTTTGGATACCCAAGGAACTGGCAGAAATTTTAGGGAAAATGGTAGGAAATCATTTTTACTTCTCAGCACCATTACCCAGGCACAATATCTGAACAAATTATAAACTTTTAAAATAAGTAAAGTATTTCAAATGTTGCTTAATTGGGACATAAGTATACCTTCAGTAGCCTAGGGTTAATGTATTTTTGAAGGAGACAATTGTCATAGTTTGTTAAGATATCAAATTTTAATTTGCTAGGTCACAGATGGGACCATATAAATACTTAGTAATGAACTGTGGCTATCAGCAGGCATATGAGGTTTAATCATGAAAGCTCTCTATCTTTCCCTTATTATCAAGAGCTTCCTGTAAACTCTGGTGAGATTTGGTATTTCTTCCTGTTCCTAACAACCGCCCTTTTAATGTTGTGCTCAACAAAATACAGTTGTGAACAGACCAAGTGTGAACTGTGTGGGTCTACTTATATGTGGACTTATATGTGGACTTTTTCTCCATACTATTTGTGAGTTTCACATTTGTAGATTCAATTGACCTCTAATTGTAAACAGTATTTTAGATTTGAGGTGGGGAATACATGGCTGCATTGTCCTACGCCGTTTTATTTAAGGGACTTGAGCATCCACAGATATTGGTTTCCGTGGTGTGTGTGTGTGTGTGTGTGTGTGTGCGCGCGCACCTGGAAGCCATCCTCCAGGGGTACCTGAATGACTTTTTAGGGAGTCAAAGGTTATACATGGATTTTCAACTACATGGGGGTTGGCGTTCCTAAACTAACCCTTGCATTGTTCAAGGGTCAAGAGTAATACAGTTTTTTGTACCAAGCAACAGTAACTCAATAAGCATTTCTTCAGAATGCTTAGGTTCTTCAAGATCTGTTTTTCTTCAAGAAAACTGATTGGCATTCCCAATGGCATAGTAAATCAAGCAATAACTTTAGAAAATCTGGACATTTATATTAGGATTAAAAGCACTTCCTATTTCTTGAAATCATGTGTATAAAAACTGGAAACTGGATTTATACTCATCGAGGTATTTCATGATCTTCAGGGAAATTATAGGATTTGTAAATGTTTGGAATGATGATGAATTCATGAATTCAAGAAGAAATGACCCAGCATATCCTGGCTGGGTAGTTCAGTTGGTTAGAGTGTTGTCCCAATATGCCAAAGTTGCAGGTTTGATTCCTGTTCAGGGCACATAATGGAATCAACCAACGGGTGCATAAATAAGCACAACAAATTGATATTTTTTCCCTCTCTCTCTCCCTTACTCTGTCTAATATTTTTTTAAAAAAATGACCCAGCTTGCCATTGATTAGAGAAACTTATAAAGATGTTCAGATACTATATATTTTTGTCTGTACAGGGGAGCACAGGAAAGCTAACCAGGGCTTGCCTGAAGAGCAGTGAGTAAGCTTCATAGGTCCCGTGTCATTAGGGAAACGAGAAAGGCAGTTCAATAAGCTAAGACTGTTAAAAGCATCTAATTACTGTATGGTGAAGCCCCCCTTTTTTTCTTAAATAGCAGCATAATTATTAAAAATCCTTGAAACCCTAGAATTGCGGCTACTTTCAAGGCATGAGGCAGATTTGAAATGCTAAGCAGCAGGCTGAACTTTTCATTTGAAAATTGCTTAGTAGCAAATTTTAATATGAAACAAACAAAACAATTCTATTTGGTCCAAAACTGTGTTATCTCCTCCCCGGCCCCCCGCAGTCTACCTCAATGGATTAATGGCTGTTCTTTGTAATAACAACCTTAAAAAGATCGTTATTCTCTATCCTCACCCAAAAATATTTGCAAGATTGTTTTTTAAGTCCATAAAATCTATGTAAATCACCTAAATTATCCTTCAAACTATTACAAGTTTAGCTTTAAATCACTTTCTTATAAGATTGGTGTTTTCAATCCACAGCTTAAAGCATTTATCTTAAATTATTTCAGATTTTAAGTTGGTATTGACTTTGTTGTAGAAATGTGAAATTCTGGATTTTTTTTTTTTTTAAGATTTTATTTATTTTGTTTTAGAGAGAGGGGAAGGGAGAAAGGCAGAGAGGGAGAGAGACATCAATGTATGGTTGCCTTTCATTTGCCTCCAGCTAAGGACCTGGCTGGAGACCTGACTTGCAACCTGGTTATGTGCCCTGGCTGGGAATCGAACCAGCAACTTTTGGGTCTCAGGCCAGCGCCTTATCCACTGTGCCACCAGCCAGGACAAAACTCTAGATTCTTAAAATTTGGCAAACAAGTTCAAGGAGGACATACTTGTCATAATAGTTCATAACAGTATATACTCTTCAAGTTGGCCTTTTGTGTTACTGTTTTCATCTTGAAGAGTTGAGTCATAACCCTTTTTATAGTTTACCACCTATAGTAGTCAAGAGATCCCTTAATTGCTTTATTTTCTTTGGTTCTTATCCAGCATCCATTTATGTCTTAATATGTAACTACCAAAATTAAAGACAATTTGAGGTCAGGAATAGGCTTGAAGTCTTCCTCACCTAATGTTGAAATCAGGAATCCATCATTTCTGTAAATCCTCATTGAACCCTAGCTTTTAAGACTAATTTTTTTTTTCACTCCATTCTTTTGACGGAAACATTAATTAAGCTAATAGCAGGGCAGCATCTCTCAGAGACTGTGAGTCCCTGAGCAGTAGTACACAGTACATTAACCTCTTCAGGGTTTTAAGCCCCCATTTTGCCCAACGAAGAGGCCATTCCAGGGAATGCACTTAATGAAGTTTCCCCAGGTGTGGAACTTACTGGGCGAACTTTGAATTCCTTTCAAGAGCAAGGAAAAAATAAAGCAGTTTTTTGTTTAAAAAAAAAGACTTTTAATGCTATGAATTCAAACAGAATGTTGGTTCAGGTTCTCTAGGCTTAATTGAGCCAATATTAATGTGAATAGTCATGAAACCGTTGGCTTGTTGAAAAACAGTTGTAGACTTTCTTAGTTAACTGCAATTAATACAATAGGTACTGAGCAAAACCTGCATTTCTCTTTCTTCTGAAAATGGAACTATTAAGTGTCAGGCTTTAAGTTAACTTATTCAAAATTATTAAAATTAACTTATTAAACACCTTTGTGAAATGACAGAATGAAGTTACTTTTCTAACTCCTAAATAACATGTTTTAATTTTTGATGTAATAAGATTAACCATTTTGTAATTATGGTTTTAGTGAAGCAAGCTTTCTCGTCGGCTGCCCCTGCAAACTGAGCATAGTGATAAAACGCTATTGCTAAGCCAGTTCTGACTTGGGCAGTGACCAGTACAGGATAGGTTCTTCGCACATAGTTCCTGATACGTTGGTGGTTTACATGGTAATGGCCTCTTTCTGTGTAACATTTACTTTTGTAGTCAAATTCTCAACAGTTTTTACGACATTTTAATTGTTACCTATGCTGTACTTCTATTTAATTGTCTTTCTAAAACTATTATTTTATTAGATTTAACTCATATGTAAAAACTTGTACTAGGAAGACATACTAAAATATGTTTATATGTAAATGTAAACATAGGCTTTCCTATCTGGAAATATTATTGGAAAGAAGCAGTTACACTGGTTTTTTTTTCAGGGCCTGGAAATGGGGTGCTGGAGAAGGTGACTTTTCTCTAAATGATTAATTCAGCAAATATTTAAAGTACACATTCTGTACAGATGCTATGCAAAGTGTTGACTATGCAGAGATATGACCCTTGTCTATAAATTTTACAATCTAGTGGCAGAGCCAGGCATTTAACACACAAATACATACATATATACATATTTATTTACTTATAAATTGCAATGAGTGACATGAAATGAAAGGAAGCTATGAGAGAGAATTTACAAGAGGGAACTAATCTAATTAACTGGGGGGAGCAGTTTAGGGAGGCCTCTTCAAGGGAGTGGTATTTGAACTGGAGCTTGAAGGGTGAACCAGGTAGCCAGGCTTCAGTGGAGAAAATGTTCCTGTGCAGGAGTCTGGAGGCAGTAAGGATTTTGGTTTACTGGAAGAAATGAAAGAAGATCAGTACTGCCGCTCAGGAACGGAGAGGGGGAGCAAAGAATGCGGGGTGAAGATGGAAAAGAACGGGCTGGTCAGAACATACAAGACTGGCTATTTTGAGTTTTGTTTTAAAGTATAAGGGGAAATTATTGACAGATTTTTAAGCGACAGTAAATAGTCCAGGTTAGAGGTGGCGCTGATGTGTACTAGGCATGGGAAAAAAAGGAGCAGAATGACAATGACCATTGGAGTGGGAGGTCCAGAAGAGAGGAAGGGTTTGGTCAAGGACCTGTGGACATGGACAGCGAGGTGAGGATTGACTGTAGGAGAGGAGATGAGGGGTAAGGGAGAGCAATAGGGGGAAAATGAAACAATTGCAAGACAGCAACAGTAAATTAGAGAAGTGGACACACAGTATGAACAAGTATTTGGGGACTGGGTGATAGATGAAGTATGGGGACAAGGATGTAATCGGGAATTAACCTCAGTGTCTGGTGGCATGAGCCACAGGGTGGAGGATTTGGAAGTCCAGAAGGGAGCAGGTTTGGTGGGAAGATTGAATTCAGTTTTTGGACAAAGTAACTTTTATGTTGTACTGGAGGTTTTTAGCAGGCATATGGGTTTATCATATAAATTTGGGGATTATTAGAATACAGATGGTATTTACATCTTTGTGGATGGATGTTGATCATGTAGGGAGAGAAGGTTGAGAAAGAGAACCCAGGACCTAACCCTGGGGAGCTCTAAAATTTAGACCTTGAGTAGACGCCACAAAAGAGCCTGAAAAAGAACAGCTAGATAGTCAAGAGGATAATATTGAAGAGAATGAATGCTTGAAAGTTCAAAGTGTTTCAATAAGAATTAGACCCATCCTTGTGTAATATAAGCTTGCATTACTTTTATAATTATATGTGTATATACATATATATTTTTTTCTAGAAAATGCCTTTTTTATGTATTGGTATCCAAGAAAACAAAATACACTGTAACCTAAGTGAACCAGTGACATAACCTTGGGTGAACTCTCTTTTAGTCTATTTTTTCTTCACCTACAACAGCAAAACAGCTGTTCAAACACACATACAAAATGCATACACAGTGGATAATAATGACCCAACATGCAGAATCCAAGTAGACATGATTTTTGTAAGTTGTTTCTGCTGTTTGGACTAAAAGGACTGTAAGAAATACAAATCTTAAGGATGCGTGTAATTTAGTTTTAATTATATATTTGTTTTGGTATCTCACAACTTGGAAAGGTAGGAAATGCTGTGTTAACTGTCTCATTTCTCCTTCCTGGCTGGGTAACGTAGCTGAACCAGTCAGACCTCAGGACTATGTCTTCCTCAGCGTTTTGACACTTGTAATAGCTCACGTGGCTGAATTATCTTGCGAAAGGATGGAATGTTTGCTTTGGAAGAATAGTAAAACTGAGAAAGTGTGGATTTGGATCCAATCCCAGGTCTAATACTTTAGAAAATTTTCATAGGCTACAGAATCACTTCATCCTCAAATTCTGTCATGTATGAAATGCCAATATGTAATGAGTACCTATCTCACAAAAGTTTTTTTTAAGATTAAATAAAATTGAATAGGTAAAATGCTTAAGGAAAATATGTTTTATTAAGTGTTCACTTAAAACTATATTGTTTTTAGGCCCTGGCTGGTGGCACAGTGGATGTGGTGCCGGCCTTCGAACCCAAAGGTCGCTGGTTTGATTCCCAGCCAGGGCAACATAACCAGGTTGCAAGCCAGGTCTCCAGCCAGATCCATGGCTGGAGGCAGGTGAAAGGCAGCCATACATTAATGTTTCTCTCCTTCTCTGCCTCTCTCCCTTCCTCCCTCTGTGAAAAATAATAAATAAAATTAAAATATTGTTTTATAGACTTTTATTAAAAATATGGTTGCTTATGTCTCCTAGTTCTTGCACCTAATGTTCATCAGTAATTATTTTTCTTATTTAAATAGATTACATTTCTTTTTCATCACAGAAACAGATTTCATCATACATAATATCGTTTGTATTTTATTAAGACATAATTTATGTTGGTATTTGTCATTCAGTTTCCCAAGGTGCCTTTTCAAAGTTACAACTACTTAGAAGGCTTCATTTTATTAAATAATGACCCTAACACTTAGAACCAAAATTTTCAGGCGAAGTGATTTCCAAGATTGTCAGTTGAAAAGAAAATACATATGAATAATCACAGGATTGAAATTCTGTATTCATTTATGTAAAAGATGCTTGATCGATGAGAAAGTTACCATTGTTTGACATGTAAATTTTTCTGGCTTCTATTAATAATGTTTTATTTTACATAAAATAGCACTGTGGTGAAATATTTACTCCTCTTTCTGCCATAATAGACTGGCTTTAAAGCCATCGAAGTGCTGTACATTCATATTAAAGTAATAATTCTCAGTGTATTAAGAGCAGACTTCTAGAAAAGTATTTGTCATAAAGCACATGGGGTTTACATTCCATGCAATAGATATATGTTTATGTTCATGTCAAAACCTGAAAGAGATGCTGTATATTTAAATATTGTCTTATTTTTAGTTTATTCATCTCAATGCGCATTTCAGTTTAAGCATTTGTTAGAATTGGTTTAGAAGTAACACAATCAGATTTGGTTCAGTGACTAAAAATGAAGGGTACACAAATTCACATTCTTATAAATAAGTTGCTCTAAAATCAAAGTAGGAGAATAAATGTAGTGTGAAATGTTACAGTGTGTAATTATCCAGGCCCTGCATAATTAGCAAAGGAGAGTAGAAATGCTATTTGTTAAGACCTAATTGCAACAGTCAATTAATTTCTTCACAACAGGAAATAGCAAAGCAGTTAATATACATCATCTGTCAAAAACAGTGTTAAGGCAGGTTCAAGAACTACAAATAAGAAATTTATAATTTGTAAAATTGAAAACAATGTTCAATAGCATTTGATTTTTAGATTCTTTACAGCTTTTAAAAGTTATTCTGGTTGATTTATTTCAATAAACAGTCCAAAATCATGTTAATACTTTCCGCTATATGTGTATAGGTTTTTAAAATCTTTTAGATCTGTGATTTTTTCAGTTTTGGACAAAGTGAGTCCATTGGAGAAAGACTTCACTAATAATTAAAATTGGAGAAAGTAAATATTTTTTCCATTCTTCACTGGTTTTAAATTTTTTTTATTATAAAATGTATCTATACATAAATTTCCATTTAAAATTTCCATTTTAAACATTTTACATTTACAGTTTATAGACTAATTACATCAATAGCCATGTGAAATCATCGCCACTCTCTATTTCCAAAACTTTTCATCACTCTAAACAGAAACTGTATTTTTAAAATAAAAATTTTATGGAGATATAATTCACATACTATACCATTAACTTACCTAAAGTGTGTACTTCATTGGCTTTTAAACATAATCACAGAGTTGTGCGACCATTACTTCAATCAATTCTAGAACATTTTCATCACTTCAAAAAGTAACTCTGGCCCTGGACAGTGTGGCTCAGCTGGTTGAGCATTGTACTGTAAACCAGAGGGTCACAGGTTCAATTCCTAGTCAGGGCACATGCGGGGGTTGCACGTTTGGTCCCAGCTGGGGCATGTGTGAGAGGCAACTGGTCAATATTTCTTTCTCATTGATGTTTCTCTTCCTCTCTTTCTTGGGTAAAGATTAAAAAAAAGAAAAGAAAGAAAGATAGAAACTCTGTAAATTTAGCAGTCACTTTCCATTTTCCCCCAACTCTACAGATTTACCTATTCTGGACATTTCATATAAATGAAACCACACAATATGTGGTATTTTGTGACTAGCTGCTTTTAGTTTTATGTTTTCAAGGTCCATCCATGTTGGAACATGTATCATTTATCCATTTCTTTTTATTGCTGAGTAATATTCTATTGTATAGCTATCTATGTTTTATTTACCTGTTCTTCAGTTGATTTGTTTCCACAATTTGGCGATTATAAATAATGCTGCTATGAACATTTGTGTACAGGTTTTTGTGTAGACATATTTTCATGAAAATTCCATTTTCATTACACCTGGGAATGGAATGGCTGGGTCATATGTAACTTCATGTTTACCCATTTGAGGAATTGTCAGGCTGTTCTGCAAAGGAGCTGGCCCATTTTACAGTCCTCCTGGCAGTGTGTGCAAGTTCCAGTTTCTTCACACCCTGGCCAATACCAATTGTTACTGTCTTTTGTATTGTAGTCATCCTAGTGGGTATGAAATAGTATCTATTGTGGTTTTGATTTGTATTGACTTGGTGGCTAGTGATGTTGGGCATCTTTTCATGTGTTTATTGGCCACTTGCATATTTTCAGTGGATAAATGTCTATTCAGAATCTTTGCTTATTCTTAAATTAGGCA
Source organism: Noctilio leporinus (assembly GCA_004026585.1). Classification (NCBI taxonomy): domain Eukaryota; kingdom Metazoa; phylum Chordata; class Mammalia; order Chiroptera; family Noctilionidae; genus Noctilio; species Noctilio leporinus. Next base: position 360,551 of record PVIW01000543.1, read on the forward strand.
TTCCTATCTTTATTGTTAAGCTGTAAGAGTTTTTTATATATTCTGGATATAAGCCTTACCAGATATGATTTGTAAATATTTTTCCTATTCTGTAGGTTGCTTTCATAAATCTTTCTTTCAGAGATTCTGTCATTTTTTTCTCTGATTTTTAATTACATTGTGACTGCATTTGGGTAAACTCTGAACTCCTTGATATGAGATATGCTGTGTCACTGACGAACTGAGGAAGGATGTATTTCCATTTCTTTCTTTTTTTTTTTTTTTTTTCCAAATTTGAGTTCTGTTTTATTTGGTCATAGTACACAATTGCTGTAAACATTCAAACAATACAGAAAAAGTGCAATTCCTTTATAATCCCATTCTCCAGAGATAGTTGTTTATGTTTGGTTTATACCCTAATTTAAAAAAAATTATATGTCATTAATTATGCTATTACAGTTGTCCCAGTTTTCCCCCCAGTTACCCCTTACTCCCTCAGGCAGTCCCCATACCATCGTTCATGTCCGTGGGTTACGTGTACAGTACAATTTCTTTGGTTACCCCGTTTCCTATATGTACTTTACATCCCCATGGCTGTTCTGTAACTGCCTGTTTGTACTCCTTCATCCCCTCACCTCTTCACCCATTCCCCCATACCCCTTCCCATCTGGTGACCATCAAAATGCTCTCTCTGTCCATGGTTCTGTTTCTTGTATTTCCATTTCTTTATGCAACAAAGTATTTCCTAAACCATGTGCTGCAGCATTGTGGAAGCATTTATTTTGGTGCCGGCTAATGTAGTGTGCTGGACCTGGGGACCAACTTCTGAGGGACCCACAAGATGGAACCCATTCTCAGTGAGCTTGCAATCTAGTGGACAGGTCAGAAAAAGTGATAGTGTTAGGGACAGCATGGTATTTTTACAAACCAAGGAGACTTAATTTTGTTAGTTTTATGATACAAACTTGTAAGTAGCTTAAAAATGACTAGAATATCACTGAGTATATTTTACTTCATGGTGTGTAAAATCCAGTCTAGTGTCGTGATTTCTACCAGATGATCTGCCTTACATTTTCTACCGTCCCTGATCGGTTTCTTGCTCAGCCTCTCTGGGCCCTGGAAGTTATTCACGTTGGGTCATTATTTTTGTCATTTCCCAGGCTGTTTCTCTCCATTTACCCAAGTCTTGTGGCATTGAAGGCCTACCTTGAAGTGCCTCATGACTGCTGCCTTATCTGATAATTGATAGTCTTTTCTTTCTAAAATTAGTTAAGCACCTTAATTTTGTCTTCACTCATAGTCTCATATTTGAATACTTGGTTGCTCTCAAAGATTGCCCGTGCCACAGAGTTCAAACCGTTAACTTTGGGACACTGCTTGTGGAACTGAATGAAGGAAAAATAAAAAAGCAAGGGTTCGTGTTCCAACTTCGCAAATCTTTGGGAAAAGTGATGGAGGGAAACATACCCTGGGCAAAATCAGACATCAGTGGGTTAGCAGATGTGGGACTTGACATGGGTAATGAAACAAGCTGTTATGCGGAGTTGAAAGCAAAGAAAATGTAGAAATTCAGTTGTATTTTAGACTCTTGAGCATGATTATTTCTTCGAGCTTCAGAATTTTCATGAGATACACAGTGTTAGTAGGCCAACTTGGAACTCTCGTATGTTTCAAGTTTTCCATTTCACACATGTTGTCTAAATATGTGCGTGTAGTTTTTGCTTTAGCTACTGACCTAATGCAAGCCTCTTGTGAATGCTTATCACCTTGTAAAGTAGTTACCAGAGCTGCAGTAAAACTTGCCTGTGAGTGAAAAGGCTTTGACTTCCCTAGAGGGAGAATAAAAAACACGTGAGACAAACAGCGGCAACCAAAATTATCTGGTGTAAGAAGGTGGCAGAATGCCAACCAAATGTTCCGTCCCTGAAATGTTCTAAACCTTTATCTCAACTCACTGAAAAGGCCACCTTGTTTAAAGAAGTTCAAACACAAACTGAGAAATGTCTCATTATTTTGGTGCAATTTACACAAAGAATTCCTCCTTTTTATTGTTATCTTCTGGTATTAAGATCCTATAGATTTCAAAGAGCTTAAAACATATTTATAAGACTTTTATTTATTTATTTCTACTTAGAACAAAACATTTTAATTCAAGCACAAATGTCAAGGTCTTCGGGCATTTAGATTTAAACTGGCTTCACAGGAGCCATGTATTTGAAAGCATTTTAGTTAAAAGCTGGTGGTTGGAGGGGATTCTCTAACCCTAGCACAAATGGCCTGGTCATTGCAGACATGGTTAGCTGGTCACAGCACTCCTTCTCACCAGATCTGTATGCAGTTTCTGCATGCTTTTCTACCGTTGACCAAGGTTCTTCAACTGAAGGAAGAAAATCAAGAAAGACAAATATAGAATAGCTTTAAGAATACAATTATGAACAAACAAATGCCCTTGCTCTCCAAAGAGCTAGCTTCTTGTGGGGGTATAATATTTCTAGAAAGTAGAATGTGAACCTGTTAATTGTTCCTGAAAGTTATTGCCATGATAATTTTAGACACTTAATGTAGACATTTAATGTATCTAATTAGAAATGACATTGATTGTTAAGTAGGCAAAATAGGCTTCAAGGGCAAGGTGAGAAATAGTCATGAGGTACGTTCATTAGCCATGAAGACATTTTTAAAAATAAGAGAGTTAGGAGTTGATAAATCCATTATTGTTTCCAAGTTGTTGTGCCATGATGAGAAAAGACCATATTATGTAGATTTGTTGATGTCTATTCTAGGGCAGGGGACAGCTTTATCCCTGATTTGCTCAGAAGAGGTCTGTCCAGAAAGTATACAGCCATGTAGTATGAAAAATAGAGCCATTTATTGAAGAAGATCCAAGGAACATTGTACATTGGATAATGATGCCTCAGTCTTTTTCAAACTAGGCACCTTGGCTCCTCACACAGTTCTCCCAGCATTTTTTCCACTGTTCAAAACACTGCAAAATCCTTTGTTGGAATCCCCATCTGCTGCCCTGTAGTACTTTCCTGAATCTCATTGGCGGTCTGAAATCTCTTCCCTGTCAAAGGTGATTTTAGTTTTGGGAAAAGCCAGAAGATGCAGGGAGCCAAATCTGGGCTATAGCGGGGCTGAGTCACCTGGGTGATTTGATGTTTTGAAAAATACGATGCACAAGATGTGATGCACGAGCAGGCGTGTTGTTCTGATGAAGATGCCAATCACCGGCTACCCATAGATATAGCTGCGGCCTTCTGAATCATCCAAATGGTTTCTGTGGAGGAACGTTCAAGCTTAGTGCAACATTTGATGCAGATTCGTTTCTCTGCTTGCTCGTTTTGAATGTGATGCCCACACAGTACACATGCTCACTCAAAGGTGTTTATCACCCTCGCTCACTAGTAGAGTGAAGTCATCGTTGTTCACGTGTGAGCATCCCAGTCCATTCTCCTTGACTGCCAGGTTACATTGTGGCCGTGCAAACCATTCTTGTCATAGTAACAGTGGCTGGACTTTTTCCAGACAGACTTCGTATTTTTGGAGTTAAGTTGCTTTCTGCAAAGGCCACTCACCCTTTCCCCTTTATAATTCTTAAAATTCTTAAAACTAGGGAGTAGTAGAAGGCCCAATTCTAGTTAAATGCATTTTATTTCATTAATAAATGCTCTGTCGTGTATTTTCTGTCTTATAGAGCATTTTATGCATGTTACTTTATTTGATCCTTTTAGAAGTAGCTAGAAAAAGGCAGGGCAGGTGCTTTTAACCTAGTTTTTGGATGAGGAAAATGAGTCTCAGAGATACCCAATGACTTGATAAAGGTCACCGGATAGTAAAGTAGAGGGAGGTTTTCTTTTTACTGCTCCACAGTTACACTCAGAAAGCTTCTGATCTTAGGTTATTGTGATTCTTAGCAATTATGAAATATGTTTTTGCTATGAAATAATAAGTCCTTTAACCCAATTGAAACTGCCAGAAAGGCTGCCAGGGTAATGACTCAAAACAGCAGTGATGGAGGTTTTTGGTCCTTTCATCTCTAGCGCTGAGCCCAGTAGGTCAAGGTTTCTGGAAATGGGAAATCACTGTTGTTACTTGCTGAGTTGCCCTGTTTCTCTATATAATGGAAAACAAGTCTTTCATTATTTTCAGTTTAACATGTATTTTTCTTTAAAGAAAAAGGAAGGTTTGCCCATATTTTTAGAGGAAAGTATAAAAATTAAATCTGAACCATTAAATTATTGGCAAATATGCTGTTCTAGGGCCAAAAAAAGAAGAAAGAAAAAAAAAAAGGTGTGGCCATTTTATAAAGCATTACGTGTTTTATTGTATGTATTATGTTTTATTTTGCATGTTAAATTAAAATTTTAATTTATACTTTGATTATTCATTTATTTAGGTCATAAAATTTAAATGGTACAAAAATTCCTTAAGCCAAATTTTATTCCATGGCTGAAAACAGATTATGAATCCAGTACCTATTTACAGATAGAGATTCATAGACGTTTATGAAACTAACAATGACATTTTGAATAGTTGCTGCTATAGAACCCTATGACCAATCCCAGAATTGGAATATGAATGAACTCATTCTGGTTATTAGAGCTGCTACATTTTTGGGCAATATGTAAGTCCCAGGGTAAGATGGGACTTATCTTTGCTTTGAATTTACATGCAGAGAAAACGAATCAGCATTGTGCCGTGATGATGCATTAATACATACTCATGTTGCAGTTTACCCATTTACCAAATTTTATGAAATACCTGTTACTTTTTCCTACCAGTTTAAATACTAGATATCTAACATGTTGCTCTTTGAGGCTAGTAGTACATTATAACTGATAAATCCAAATTTGTTATTTTTAGAAGCAAAAACTTTGGAAAGAGAATATACTTGTCACATTAATACCTTGGGATTTAACTCTGTAACCAGTTATGGTCATCAGAGAGTCTTGGAACCACCAAACTATCCACATTCTTTGTGTCCTATGTTATTAAAAGTGATTTTACTCATTATTTTTAGAGAAAAGGGCAGGGAAGGAGGAAGAAAGGGAGAGAAACATCAATGTATGGTTGCCTTTCACCTGCCTTCAGCTACAGACCTGACTGGAGGCCTGACTTGCAACCTGGTTATGTGCCCTGGCTGGGAATCAAACCAGCGAACTTTGGGTTCTCAGGTCGGCACCAATCCTCTGAGCCACCAACCAGGCAGGTCCCATTTTATACCCTCGTTTATCCTTGTGCTAGAGGCACCCATCACACAGCAGTTTCCTTTACCCTGGACTCCTCTGCAACCCACCCCAGTGTTACTGCGTTGATTTCCCTATTTGCTATTTTTTTTTTGGTTTTGTTTTGTTTTCAAAAATTTCCCCTGCTGGTGCTTTTAAAAAGTTCTAGCCTATTGCCTTTCCATTCTGGGTGTTGGTATTTTAGAGGAGATTTGAAGAATTATGTGGGATTCCAAAGCAAATTTAATTTATCAGTTACTCTTTTTTTGAAGTTAAAATGCTTAACAATTCCGCAATAAATTTGGTGAAATTGATTGTGCTAATGAATTTAAAGAGTTTTGACATTCTTTCCTTGAAGGACTCTTTTCTGGGCTTTTATACTCTCACTTAAGGGAGGATACAGTAGGGTTAATTACTTTCTCCAGTAATGCACAGAACACCCTAACTAACAGCCAACATTCCAAGGTAAAGCAATGTGTCTTCTTGGGGTTTGAACTGTTTCATTCTAATCCAAGAAAAAATATTTGAGGGACACTCGCTAATGTGTTTTCCAGGAATAGGAGTAGGTAAGCATTTTTTCCTTGCTTATAGAATATTTAGCAATCTGAGCTGCTAATATTTAATTTTATAGCATTCACAGTACTGGTGGCAAGGGCTTCCTCCAGAAATAGTGAGAAATTATGTGAATTCCCTTCTTGGTACATTTAGGAGGGCAAGTCATAAATCTTTAGTCTTATATTTTTCTAAAATAAAACTGGGCATTGATATTTGCTGTGACCTAATATGCAGATATGATGAAAAGATTCAATCCATTGCACTAGACTAGGGACCATTGAAAAGATTCATAAAGTAATATATGTTAAGACTTTTGAAAGTTCTTGTAAAAGTTAGTGAAAACTGAAATGGTTATGTAGAAAATATCTAAGATGTAATTATTCTTTTCTATGATAGTTTATCTAAATTATGTAAAAACTTTCATAACATTAAGTACCAGTGAAAGGACCTTGTGTGTCACATTTGCATTCATAAATATCCATGAAGGATCTCTTTCACCGGTGTTATTCAATCTTAGTCCAGGACAAGGTTAGACATTGGTTATGTTTGACAGTCTTAACAAAAGTGAATAGGGAAGATAGTTTTTCTTAATTACACTGCTAGGATGGTGAGAGGCAATGACCATCCTATTGATACATAGTATAATATCTGGAGAGGAAGAGTAACAGAATAGAAGGATGATGCCAATTACAACTATAATCATGACTTTTTATTGAACATCTGCTAGATGCCAGGCCACATAACACCACTTTATATAATGTTTCATATAATGTGACTTTAGCAGATGTCTTAAGACGTTCAGGTGGTATTACACCCATTTACCCAAATAGAGGATCTAAGGTGGTAAGAAATTAAGTATGTGCCTAAAGCTGCCCAGATAGAGCCCATTTTACATTCATTATACTCCACTGATCAAGTGGCTTGTCAGTGGCTGACTGCTTCATGACCAGAGAAAGACAGGTATTAATAATGTACAAATTGTTTATTTGGCTCAGAAATGTGTATGCTTTTAAATTTGAATGAACTGTTGTAGCAGTTTGGAGTCTATAAAGTGACAGAAAATATAATAACAAAACAACTTATTAGTACGAATACTTTGACTTTAGCTTCTCTGATCATTCCCTAAGGTAATATATTAGATATGGATACATACTTTTCTATTTAACAAACATGTATGTAACTCCAGTGTGTATTTGGTGCTGCTTTCAGTGTTTATGAATATGCATTCTTTTCATTTCCACATTATTCCTTCTAAGGTAGGTATTATTTTATCCCTATTTTACAGATTAGATAACTGAGGCACAGAAAGGTTGACTTGCCCAAAGTCATAGTTGACTGAGCTAGGATTTGAGCCTACTTAGTTTGGCTCCAAAATTTGTGCTCTGAACTGTCTGTATTTTTCAGATTTAACAGAATTTGGTGAAGACAGTAATTGTTTGAAACCTTTTGCTGGACTTATAAGTGTAGGGTAAATGGAAATAGTATCTATAAAGTACAGGGGTGGGCAAAAGTCAGTTGTTCATAATAAATAATTCAATAATAAATAATAGCACAAGAATAAACCCTGCATTTCATACTCACAACTATAAACTGACTCTGCTCACCCCTGTGTTTAGTAGGAATTAATGATCCCCAATAAGACTCTGGGACTCTTGATGTTAAAAATAAAAGATGAATCATAAAGAACTGAAAACAGCTTTAACTGTTAAAAGCCAGTTGAAACTCCTACTTTAGAGATGTTGTGCGGCTGAGCTGTGCGACTAGAATGCCACCATTGCCTCCTGCATTGTACCACCTGTTGCAGTGCTCAGGCTAGCGAAGTATTGAGCTTTGTGATAATGGTTTCCCTCCCAGTGTCATGGCATTAGCCCTCATGTTATAAATGAGAGCGACTTTTTATGGATGTGTGGGGCAAATGGGACTTTCTGAGTTACGTTAAAATAGGGTTGATGTTTCTAGAGTTTTAGAGAGGGAGTGAGGCTAGACTCGTCACTCCAAACAAGAGACTGGTGAAACTGAAATTTGAAGAGGTTCCTGAAGAAGAGTTAGAAATTTTTGCTTAATTAAGATTTCTGCTTGTGTGAATCTCATTGTTGGCACTTGTAGGTGTTCAGCATGGGAAATTATGCTAGGGGGTGCAGTAAGACTCCTAGAAGCATCATGCAGCCTGAAATAGAATGTTCTGCCTGCGGGTGGAGGGTAGGGTGGGAGAAACACCCAGGGGCTAAGGCCCCGATCTTTTTACTACTCTGTTTGCCGGGAGGCAAGTTCACCAGGAGCTGGTTTACTGGATTTAGGTTCCAGGGCCCTTGCCTAACCCAGGCCCCTCCGAGCCCTGGAAAGATCTCTAGCTCTGTTCACAGGGTCATATGGTTTTGCCAAATTTGCAGAATTTTAAGATGTTTGAACCACAAGTGATTGAGACTGCTGTCTCTTTTCTACCCTGACCCTCCTTCCATCACATGTCCTCACCAGTTGGATTGCTTGGGAGTGACAGGTGATTTTCCGGTCTGGCCAGAGGGAAGTTGCAGGGGGGATATACAACTTGAACTGCAGTTGGAAAGGTGTTTTGGGAACGCTTCAATAAGCCAACTGGGAAAATACAGGTTCCTGATTTAGACATAACTGAAGCGTTACTTCTTTTTTTTCCTTTACCTTTGTTTATTAAAGAACTAAGAAATTACAGATAATTGAACAGAAAACTAAAGAAATAAAGATGAATGATGAAATAACTAGAAATATACTGATGACAAAAAGTATATTGTAAAAATCAGTAATTCATTTGAGAAGAAGAGATAAATTTCTAAGACAAGTAAGAAATAGGCTCGATAGATTGGTTGCAAATCTAGTTAAAGAAGAGGAGTGAATCATATGAATATATTGCTAAGAACTGTGTTTCTTAAAATACTAATATGGAGAAAGATAACATAAAGCAGCATAAATATGTGACTACAATGAGCTTTATAGATAATGAGTGTCTTTAATTCAGAGAGTATTTGGGATTTCTTATCTCAAGAAATTGAAATGGCCTGAAATTTTGCAGCTCATATATGAAAGAAACTTTGTAAACTTTTCCTGAATTTGGCATTGATCCTGAAAATTGACCTGGTTGTAAAGTTCAAAGAAACTTTCCTAAACATAGATTTCTATGTTTCTGTATCATAGGTGTCCATATCATAATTATAAGAAACAGCAAATGATTTTTCACTTTTATATGAAAGTGAAATTGTCATTGTTACAAAATTGTCACAAAATTGTCATTGTTAAAATGTGCAGTCAACAATTTTATGAAAAAATGTAGTATAGAGGTTTGCCAGATGATTAAACAATAAAAGTAGGTGATGGTTTTCTGGTTTTTATGTGCTTGTAGTAGTTTAAAGTAGTAAAAATTTGTAGATCTTGATAACTTTTATTATAAATACATTTTTACTTTGTTATATAATTTTATATTCTTCCTGAAAGGGTTGTAAAAGTTGTGAAGACTTCAGTCCTGTCTGTAGTTAATAATTTTTAATGTAAAAAAGTATGTTTATTATATGGCAAACCTATGCTGGTAGGCATGATATGAGAAGTAGATCCTACTTTCACCCTTATTTCTAAGTCCTAGAGGAAAACAGGTTTTACCTTTCCTGTGCGTTATCTATAGTTGTTTACATCTGTTTTGTCCAATAAAGTAAGACACTAGTCACATACCACTGTAGAGCATTTGAAATGTGACTAAGGTCCTGAATTTTGAATGTCATTAAAATTTTATTAAAATTTAATTTTAATGGAAGTTAAATTTAAAACTAATATTTGATTAATTAATTGGAAGACTTTATAAAATATGTTTAGAACCACCTGGGAATGTGAATTTACTTTTTTAGCTGTAATTTTCATGAAATCTAGACTATGGCATTGGCGTGTATATGTGTGTGTGTGTGTGTGTGTGTGTACTCTTTTTCCATAGAGAATCATACTCTGCATACATTGTTTTGCATCTTAGCTTTTGAACTTAACTACATGTTTTGTATCTTTCCATAGAAACTTATATGTAGGTCTGAAGCCACAGGAGGGTTTAAACCCAGGAGTGAGTGACATGATCTCATTTACACTTAAAAATCACTTCAGCACGTGTGAAAAGGAAAAAAAAAAAAAGGCTGAACAATTAGAATAGAATAGTATACAGCTAATAAATGAATAAGATAAATCTACATATATTGAAATAAAATCCCAGGTCTTGTGTTGGCGTCTAAGGCCTGGCCTGTTCCCGCACAGCTCTGCCCAGTCCAGGGTAGGTTGTGCATCGTTAATCTGTAACGTGTGGATTCCTTCATTCCTTTTAAGAACTCCATCAGAATATTATCAGTAAAACAAAGTCTCTTCATTTACAAAATGTACTTTTATTTCATTTCTCATCTGACTACCATTAGCTCCTTTTAAAGCACAGAAATCCTATTCTTCCCTGTCCGTAGGGCTCCTGAAGTGAAATAAACCTTGTTTAATCGAGAGTGCATTTAGAGGGGGAAATGGTGTTATGGCAGATAGCTGACATGCACCGTGTCTTAAGAATTTGGTGCTTCTTTATTGCTAGATTCAATTTCAGAATTTAGAGTCTAAATTTTCCCTTTCACATCTGGTGGTATTTTTTAAATCTGTTGTGCAAAAAAAGAGAAAAATCTCTTTTCTTCCTCTCTATGCTTCTCGCTACAGGCTGGCCTATCAGGCATAAGGAAAAGACTTTTGAGTTGGCAGGGAAACTCCAAAATGGCTTCCAAGCATATTAAAAGTAAAGGAAGCGTTTTGAAGAACAAATTAAGAATGCTTTTTTAATCAGAGTGGTGTAAAGTAAGAAATAGTTTTTAAAATTCAACAGTGAAAAGTAAACCTATGTTGAGCTCAGTGTCTGTAATGTCAGCACTCCAGTGCCATCAGTGAAAGGCAGATTCCTGTGATATGTTGACACTTAAAATTTAAGGATGTAGAATTTTGGAGGATTTATGATTATTGACAGTTAAAGGGATTATGATGCAAAGTATGACGATAGTTGTAAATATGTGGTCAGGTCCACATTTATCATTGAAGGGATGTGCTAGGTGAACAAATAAATAGACAGGGAGCCATGCAGCTTTCAATAAGGAGTGTTTTTTAGAGTGGAGGATCGAGAAGCTGGGTCAAAAGAAATCAGGGAGGAAATGAGTGGAAAAAAAGGAATATAAAGGGGTAACAGAGAACCACTAACAATGAAGATAATCTGAAGGAGGACTCCAAAGGGTAAACAATTATTGAGAAATGAAAGGATGTGTGAAACTAGGTAAGTGACAACTCCACCTTGGAGTTATCAGGCCTTTAAGGTAAGGTCCTAATGAAATCAGAAATGTACACGTGTAATGGATTTACATCTGGGGAACTGACCAAAAGTGAGCTTGTTAATTTGTTTGGAGAAGTTGAGAATTAAAATATAAGTGGGTCCGAACTGAATGTTATTTGAGGCTATGAAAATAGTGGCAGAAAATCCAATTTGTCCTATCTTGGTTTAAATGAAAAGGAGAATTTATTGGCCCATATAACCAAACAGTCAATGCATTGGGGTGACTTTAGGTGTGCCCTGATTGAAGGCTCTGAAGATGGCTGGGGATCTTTGTCTGCACTTTTCCTTTCCCATGGAAGGCTGGTCTCTCCTCCCGCCATCCCCCACGGCAGGACGGCCCCTGCAGCCGGAGTCTGTTACACGTTCTTTGATGTACATGTGGTCACTGTTACCTCCAGCACTGCGGGCTGCCTTCCTCCTCTCCTAGGGTGTGTTTTGGTAAACATGTTTTTCTTTTTTTAAAGAACAAGTTTTTCATTTTAATGTTGAATTGATCAGTAGTTTTTTCCATTTTGGTTAGCACTTTCTAGGTCCTGTACAAGTCATGTTTGCCTACCCCCAAATCAAGAAAATGTCCCCTTATGTCATCTTCTAGACACACTACTGTTTTACCAGTTACATTTAGAATTATAGTTTGCTTAGCATTCCTTTAAAGTCTTTGGGGATTTGAGGATCATTGGCCTTGATGATACTGAGAGGCATGGTACTGCCACAGTGTGGGGCACCTGCTCATTGCAGAAGAAATGACCAGTTAGATGGAATACCTGCATGTTGATCTCTTTTGTGGCAAACTAATATACATTAATATTTCTTATTTTAGATGAGTAGGATTTTGCCTTTCTTTGACTGATGAGTTACTAGTTTGTTTCTTTTACGTTTTTCTTGAATTTATTGGGGTGAATTTAATAAAATGATGTAAGATACAAATTCTGTAATACATCATATCTGTGTTGCACTGTGTTCACCATCACAAGTCAAGTCTTTTTCCATTACCATTTATTCCTTCTTTATTGTCTTATACCATCCCCTACCCTCTTCACCCTCTGGTAATCGCCATACTATTGTCTGTCAGTTTTTTGTGTGTTTGCTTAATCTCTTCACCTTTTCCATCCAGTCCTCAACACCCCTTCCCTGTGACACCTGTCAGTCTGTCCTCTTGATCTGTGAGTCTGTTTCTATGCTGTTTGTTAGCTTATTTTGTTCTTTAGATTTCACATATAAGTGAAATCATTTTGTACTTGTCTTTCTTTGACTGGCTTTTTTTCACTTAGCATAATACTCTCCAGGTCCATTCATATCATTGCAAAAGATAAGATTTATTTCTTTTTTTATGGACAAATAGCATTCCATTGTGTAAATGTACCACAGCTTTTTGATGGGCACTTGGGCTGCTTCTAGATTTTGGCTATTGTAAATAATGCTGCAGTGAACAAAGAGGTGTGCCTATATTCTTTCTAGTGTTTCCGGTTTCTTCGGATGTATTTCCAGAAGTAGAATTGCTGGGACATAAAGCAGTTCCATTTCTAATTTTTTGAGGAAGCATCATACTGTTTTCCACAGTGGCTGTACCAATCTGCATTCCCACCCAAGGGCACAGGGCTCCCCTTTCTCCACATCCTTGCCAATACTTGCTGTTTGTTGATTTATTGATAACCATTCTGACAGTTGTGAGGAGACAGGTCATTGCGGTTTTAATTTGCATTTCTCTAATGATTTGCTCTGCTGAACATCTTTTCATATGTCTATTGGCCATTTGTGTCCTCTGGAAAAATGTCTGTTTAGGTCCTTTGGCCATTTTTTAATTGGATTTTTTTTGGTGTTGTTTTATAAGTTCTTTATAAATTATAGATACTAACCCCTTATCAGATTATTGTTAGTGAATATGGGTTATCTTTTCATTTTGTTGATGGTTTCCTTTGCTGTGCATAAACTTGTTAATGGGTGTAATCCCATTTGTTTATTTTTGCCTTTGTTTCCCTTGCCTGAGGAGATATATCTGGAAAAAAAATATTGTTGCAAAAAGACTGGGATTTTACTGCCTTTGCATTCTTCTAGGTTTTTTATGATTTTGAGTCTTAACATTTGTCTTTATTCCATTTTGACTTTTCTTGTATATGGTATAAGAAGGTGGTGGTCTAACTTCATTTTTTTTTGCAAGTATCTGCCCATTTTTCCCAACACCATTTATTGAATAAACTATCTTTACCCCATTGTATGTTCTTGCCTCCTTTGTCAAATATTAACTGACCATAAAGGCATGGGTTTATTTCTGGGCTGCTATTTTATTCCATTGATCTATGTCTCTGTTTTATGCCAGAATCATGATGTGTTGATTACTGTGACCTTGTTGTACAGTTTTATAACAGGTAGCATGATTCCTCCAAATTTGTCATTCTTTTTCAAGATTGCTGTGGCTCTTTGGGGTCTTTTGTGGTACATATACATTTTTGGAATATTTCTTCTAGTTCTGTGAAATAAGCCATTGGTATCTTGGTAGGAATTGGCATTGAATTATAAATTGCTTTGGGTAGTATAGACATTTTAATGATGTTAATTTATCCTATCCATGAATATGGTATATGTTTCCACTTATGAGCATTTTTTTCCTGTTTTTTTTTTCAGTGTCTTATAATCCTCCAAGTACAAGTATTTTTACATCCTTGGTTAAATTTATTCCTAGGTGTTTCAGGTGTTTTATTTTATTTTATTTTATTTTTTGATGCAATTGTAGAGATTGCTTTCTTAGTTTCTCTTCCTGATAGTTTACTTTTGATGTATAAAATTGCAACTGATTTCTGGATATTTATTTTGTATCCTGCTACTCTACTGAATTTATCAGTTCTAGTAGGCTTTTTTTTTTTTTTTTTTGGTGGATTTTTTAGAGTTCTTTATATACAGTGTCATGTAATCTACAAATAATGACAGTTTTACTTCCTCCTTTCCAATTTGGATGCTTTTTATTTCTTCGTCTTGCTGTGAGGAGACTTCTAGTATTATGTGAATGAGAGTGGTGAAAGCAGATTCTCTGTCTTGTTCCCCAGCTTAGGGGGAACACTTGCAGTTTTTGCCCACTGAATATGATGTTGGCTGTGGGTTTGTCATGTAAGGCCTTTATTATGTTGAGGTATGTTCCCTGTATTTCCACTTTGCTGAGAGTGTTTATCATAAATGGGTGCTGGATTTTATCAAATGCTTTTTCTGCATGTATTGATATGATTATGTGGTTTTAGTCTTCATTTTGTTTATGTGGTGTATCATGTTTATTGACTTGTTATTGTGCCAACTTTGTATCCCTAGAATGAATCCCATATATATATATATGGGATATGTCTTTTCTTTTTCATTCAGCTCCCCTATGTCTTATGATTGGAGCATTTAAGCCATTTATATTTAAAGTGACTATTAATAGGTATGTATTTATTTCCATTTTATTCTTCTAACTATGTTCCTCTCTTTGCTTTAAAGAAATTAAACATGTTTTGGGGCCAGATATAAATGAGGTAACTCTTTTTGAAGATGAGTTGATTTATGGATATTTGGCTAATATCCAAATATAATTTATAATTTTGGATAGTCAGCAAGACAGAATAACATTGATTATAGGCCAGCTTTGTCTAGAATTCTGATTCTACCACTTGAGAACTGTGTGGCCTTGATAAGTCCTTTGGTCTGTCTGAAATGAACTTGATAGTATTTCCCATCTTGTGGTATTGTGTGGATTAAATAGAAAATGCAGAGAATGCAGATAAAGTTGGAATCTATCAATGCCTGGCACATAGTATATGCTCACTAAATCTCAGTTATGCTGTTGGTTCTGCTCTTTGACACTTCGAGAGGCTGAAGCAGGGTCTGTATTGTGGTTCATCCTATAGCCTATGGCCCGTCCAGAGAGGGGACTGTGGGTAGGGGTGGGGAGCCCCTTAAAATCAACATGTGAAAGTTGAGAAGGCCCTGGAGTGCAGTTTATGTAAAAAAAAATTTTTTAAATATGTATGCTTAGTTGGGTTTTTTGGTTTGTTATCTTATTTTGAGAAGTGGAGACTTCTTTGCTTGCTTATTTTCACACAATCATCTATCCTAGCTCCTATGCCCTTCACCATGTACACTGCCTCATCTTTGTCTCTCTCTGTGCTGAATTTTTGTAGTAAATATCTTAAAACACTAAAGGATAAGAAATGTTTTTACAAATTTGTCTTGAAATTTTGTTATATGATAACTAAGCCTTACAAACATTATAAAGTATAGTGCTTGCTTCGGCAGCACATATACAAACATTATAAAGTATAGTATAACCAGCACCCATGTGCCTGCCAATACTAGTGTTAGAAATGAAAGCACTGTGGATACCACAGAAACTATGTGTGTACCCCTTCTTCCCTACAGAAATAGCCACTCACTGCTGTGTCATGTTTTTATACTTTTGCCACATATAGTATGCCATTCCAAACTATCTATAGTATTGTTTTGCTTATTTAAAAATGTAGATAAGTGCTGTCATTTTCTTTGTTTTGTGCTTCAATCTTTATTCAATCTTGTATTTGTCAGATTCATCCATGTTGGTGTTTGTAACTAGTTCATTCATTTGAACTGCTGTATAGTATTTCTTTTCATGAAGACTCCATAATTTATTTATCCCCTGCCCTGGTAATGGGCATTTACAGTCTCTCTGTCATAGTTACTGCTGCCACCAACATTTCTATACATATTTTGTTCACATGTCCTCATAGCATTGGTTGTGATTTTGTTTTTATACAGGAAATGAATTTATTTTAGTCCATTCACATTTAGTAGGCCTCAAGTTTTTTCTTCAGCATTATAGTAAGATTGAATGATATCTTTTATAAATATTGTAGCTCAATTACACTTTTTTATATAGGTTATTTAAACTGAATAGTCTGAATTATTGGATTTTGTTATTAGTGTAATTTCATATTCCCATTGGTGTATCTCTTCAGTACATTCTCTAGGATGTGGACTTTAATTTTCAAAAGAAAGTTTCATTTTGAACATTTTTGAGGGTAAAAATACATGCAATATTAGAAAGGATCACTAGGCATAATGGCACAAAGGCACAGGAACTTCCCGCCTCTATAATTTGCTTTATCTTACCTGGAATTTATAGGAATTACAAAGGCTAATGATTTATAGTAAAGATAATTATACACATATGTCCAATATGTTGTGTAATGTGTTTGACCATCCTCATCTGGCATTAGCCCAGACATAGAACTTCGCTTTCCTTGATTTCACAAGAGTTCCAGTCACATTGAACATTCTGTGTCCTCTTTAAACTTGAAAGAAAATTTATAGGGTCACAGCATTCTATTGTCCCCTTTGCCTTTCTCTCTCTTTTGCTATAATGAAGAAAAAAAGTACTAGAGAATTTGAAGCAACAAGATTAAACCCGACTGAAGGACCTGGAAAGGATTCTTGGAAGAAGGGAAATTTAACTGGGCCCTAAAGAATAAAGACCTTAAAGGTCTGTGACAGAGGGAGGAGTGGGGACACTCCAGCCTACCCCATTCAACACCAGGATCACCTCCAGCATTGCTTCACAGAGCAGGAGTGCTCAGCACTGTCCAAATTTCTGGACCACAAACTTGTGAAATATAATAAGAACAGCCATTGTTTTAAGTCATAAATTTGGAGTATTATTTATGCATCAGGAGATAACAGGAATGCTACCCCAAGCCAAGGAGGAAAATACCTCTTTTTTCTGATGCTTACTGAAGGCAGTATTTAGTCATCCAAAGCCTCTCCCACAAATATATCACTGAATGTAATTTATTTATTTATTTAAAAAAGATTTTTATTTATTATTTTTAGAGAGAGGGGAAGGGAGGGAGGCAGAGAGGGAGAGAGACATCATTGTATGGTTGCCTGTCACCTACCTCCAGCTACAGACCTGGCTGGAGACCTGGTTTGTAACCTGGTTATATACCCTGGCTGGGAATCAAACTAGCGACCTTTGGGTTCGCAGGCCGGTGTTTTACTGAAATTAATTTAGAACTCCTAGCAGGATGACTGAGTTTAGAGAGATTCTGGGCAGAGGCAATGGTAAGAACAAAGATAGCAAGGTAGGGAAGGACAGGATATATGTGAGGCAGACAGTCATTAAATATGAGGGAGCAGGGGACTTTTTGGGAATAGTGAAAGGCTAGACTATAGAGGACAGTTAAGCACATGGCATAAAGGCCCTTGAATGTGAGATTGAAGAAACTGTAGGACAAAGCCACTGAAGGCTTGTCGTAAAGAGAAGTTATACTAGTGGAACTCTTCTTTAGGACTTCTTTTCCCAGGTGTTTGTGGGATAGACTCAAAGGTGGAGAAATTAGGGGATCAGTTTGGAAGCTATTGCAAGATATTATGTAAGTCTGATTTGTGTTGGCTGCAACCAGAATGAAAACGAGAAAATAGATGGAAAATGTTTTGGGCAGCACCACTACTAACCCACCCAGTGCATTCTGGGATTAAGAATGTGCCCCTTCTTCAAGGCATTTGTACTTCCATTAAATTGTACTATATTTAATTAGGATAAGACACTTGACTGCCATCTACTGGAAGAAAATTGTTAAAGTAAACATACTCCTCCCCATAAAGGAGGCAGTCTGAACTACCTACCATGCCTGTGACTCGTGGTGTGGGTGTGAGTGACAGAGCTTGTAACTGGCTGCATTATTTAGTTACCAGACAGAAAAGGAAGAAATTCAAGTCTGGATGGTAGGAAAACTGGTAAAAACATTAAAAGAACTGAAATCTATTCTTAGAGAATAAGTTCACACAACAGAATTATTCTAAATAAGGAAAACCCTATAGTCTCCACCACTAACTAGTTGGCTTAATAAGTGAATTTGGCAAAATAGTAGGGTACAAAGTCATTAATTAATGCCATTGATTAATGGCATTTTTTTGTACACTAACAATGAACAGAAAGAGAAACTAGGAGAAAATCCCATTTATTATGGCAACAAGAAAATTAAAGTACCTTGGAGTAAATTTAACCTAGGAAGTAAAAGGCCTGTACTTAGAAAACCATAGAACACTGAAGAAAGAAATTAAGGAAGATAGAAATAAATGGAAGCATATACTGTGTTCATGGATGGGAAGAATTAACATCATTAAAATATCTATACTGCTTAAAACTATAGATTCAATGCAATTCCTATTAAAATATCAATGTCCTATTTCACAGATCTGGAACAAATATTTCAAAATTTTATGTAGAACCAAAAAACCCCCCAAACAAACAAAAAAATAATCAAGCTGTGAATAGCCTCAACAATCTGGAGAAAGAACAAAGTAGTGGGGATCACAATAGCCAATATCAAACTATACTACAAGGCTACTCTAATCAAAACAGTCTGGTACTGGCATAAGAACGGACACATAGATCAGTGGAACAAAATAGAGAACCTAGAAATAAACCCAGCCTCTACAATTAATTAATATTTAACAAAGGGGGCAGGCAGCATAACATGGAGTAAAAATAGCCTCTTCAACAAATGATGTCAGGAGAACTGGACAGGGACATGTAAAAGAAAAAAAATAAAGAAACTAGACCACTAACTTACACTATCAACCAGAATAAACTCAAAATATATAATAGACTTAAATATAAGCTATGACACCATGTAAGTCCTAGAGAGAAACATAGGTAGTAAACTTTCAGATAACCCACATATCAATATTTTTGCCAATATATCTCCTAGGGCAAGGGAAATAAAAGAAAAAATAAACAAATGAGATTATATCAAGTTAAAAAGCTTTTGCACAGCTAAAGAAACCATCATTAAAATAAAGAGGAACCAGCTATATGGGAGAACATATTTGCTAATGATACATTGGATGAGCGTTTGATTTCCAGAATATATAAAGAACCTATGTAACTCAACACCAGAAAGAATCCAATTTAAAAATGGGCAAAGGACCTGACCAGACTTTTGTATGTCCAAGGAGGACATACAAAGGGCCCATAGGCATATGAAAGAATGCACAACATCACTAGCCATCAGAAAGATGCAAATTAAAACCACAATGAGATACCACCTCACACCTGTTGGAATGGCCATCATTAACAAATCAACAAACAACAAGTGCTGGCAGGGATGTGGAGAAAATGGAACCCTAGTGCACTGTGCACTGTTGGTGGGAATGCAGACTGGTACAACCACTGTGGAAAACAGTATGGAATTTCCCCAGAAAAGTAAAAATGGAACTGTTTTTTGACCCTGTGATTCCGCTACTGGGAATATACCCTAAGAATCCTGAAACACCAATTCAAAATAACCTATGTTCCCCTATATTCATAGCAGTGCTATTTACAATAGCCAAGTGCTGGAAACAGCCTAAGTGTCCAATAGTAAATGAGTGGATCAAAAACTGTGATACATTTACACAATGGAATACTGCACAGCAGAAAGAAAGAAGGAACTCTTTCTTACCTTTTGGGACACCATGGATGGAACCAGAGAGTATTACGTTTAGTGAAATAAGCCAGGCGGTGAAAGACAAATACCATATGATCTCCCATATAAGAGGAACCTAATAAACAAAATAAATGCACAAACAAAAGAGTACCACAGGCATAGAAACATGGAACAGACTGAAAGTGACCAGAGGGGAGGTGGGAGAGGAATAATGGTGGAAAGAAGGGCAAAGGACTAGACTTGTACAAATGACCCAGGGACATGGACAGCAGTGTGGGAATTGACTATGGGTGGGGGTGAAATGGGCAAAGGAAGGTAAAGGGAGAAAAATTGGGACAACTGTAATAGAATAACAATAAAATATTTTTTAATAAAAAAGAAAGTATCTGGTGAAAAAAAAAAGTTTGAGTTTTGACCTTCACAAGTATTTAGTCTAGCTACCACACCATCCCTGTTTGTAGTATCTTCTTATTTATATGTATTGTACTTCCTATTGTCTGTGTGGAGGTCCATCCTCATTATTTAGTAGTCTTCTTCCATTAATACCTATATCTTCCTGTGTTCACTGGATAAGAGAAACAGTTTTTTTATACCATAAAAAATACAGTCTTGCTATGTTGTGGAGGTATTTTCTACTTTCACACCAAAAGTCACAATCAGTCCATCACCATGCAGTCCTTGAATCTCTTAACTCCAACTGGGCTGCTAAGCACATTTAACTGTAGTGGAAAGTTAAGTTTTAAAAAATAATTATGTTTTATATGTCTTGCTGACTCATGTTTTATTTTATTTTTATAGCATTGATAATTTCAATGTAATACTGAATGCACTAGGTGTTAAATTGCAGGAAGACTTGCATTTCTAAGGAGTGTATTGATTAAAAATGCTTTTGGCTATGTGTAATATAAAACCCAATTAATAATAGCCGGAAAAAGTTAGAAGTTTATATGTGATGACCAAAGAACCATTGATAAGTGCTATAGACAGAATGGGTCAAGTTTAGATGTTTGGTTGACTGGAAATAAATTTTTTTCCCATTTTTCTAATAAATGTAATACCCCTCAATAACATATCCTAGCTATTTAATGAATTTTATTTCTAAGTACATACTCGATGGTAATATTAAAAAAAAAAAAAAAAATTCAGAAAGTTCATCATTTTGTTCATTGATCCCAGTACTTCGCATTTACTCAGTAAGGATTTTATCTTTTCTTCTAAGCCTCAATTATCTGCCCTTCATGACATCAGAGAATGTTGACCAGTCTCCATCTCTTTTGGGTTCCATAGACCCCTCTTTCCTTTCTCTTTCCCTTTTTCCCTGGTCATTGCCTCTGCTCAAGCTCCATCGCAGATGTCTTTTTCTCCGGTTTTCATTTGCACCTTTGCAGACAGCCGGAGCACAGGACAGAAGTAGCTGTTGCCTTGACTGCTTTGTCTTTGAAAGATCAGTCGCAGGTGGACCAGGAGACTGACTCATAGGCGTTGGCACTAAGGGTGTGCCAGAATTCACATAGTAGAAACCTATCTTAAATGCAGTCCCTTGTTTTAGCACCTCTTTTCTCCACAATGGGCCACTCTTTATTGGGGTGTTCCTGTAGGTTGATCTGTTCATCATTGTTAGCAATGGCAATACCAGTAGAACACATTATTTACATTGGCTGTGTCATATAGGTGTGTCTAACGCAGAAAATACTTTCAAACAAAATAATCAAGCTTCCCCAGCTTCTAACTTGGGAAGAATGAAGTCTCTTTCTTTCTTTCTTCTTTTTTAAAAGGTTTCAACTCTTGTTGAAGGACGTTAGTGAGCGTTTAGATCACATTTAAATATTTTTATTGGAGGTTACTTGCTAACATTCTTACCACTCCCACCTCCCTCTCCCCCCATTTGCCTATGTACTTTTGCTTTCTTTTTTCATAGGGCTTGGATATCAAGGTAAACCCAAGAATTTTGCTTTTCTGATACAACCTCTCAAACACTGATTGTGTGACTGCTTTGTGCAGTGTGCTGCGGGAGGCCTCATGGAAGATACAAAGGTTTCAGATTGCTTCTGCCCTTCAGGAGAGGTTGGCTTAATGGGAGAAGTAGACACACATGTAGCTGCTCCAGGGCAGGCGATGACAAGGGTCATACTACAGTGCAGGCAGAGCCAGGATTCCCTGTGTAAACATCACTGTGAGACTGAGCCACGTCCATGGACTTGCCATATTTCTTTTCTAAATTGCACACGCTTAACTCTTAACTTACCGAAGTTGGATTAGAATGTGTTTCCTTCAAGAACGTATTATGATAATTAACAGAATTTAACTCAAAATGCATTGAATAATGTTACTTTTAGCAGACTTGATTTTTTGAAATGCTTTTAAGTTGGCACTATCAAAAGAAACTAGAGACATATTAAATAAACAAGAATATAAAACAAGAGTTTTGTTTATGCAATCCCAGGATTCAGGAAACAAGAATCCTGAAATTCCCTAGCCAAGTTATATTTTAAAGTATGTTTTGAGCACAGGACAAAATGTTATAAACAGCATAGTAGGAAAAATAAATATATTTCTCACAAATACAATAAGGCATTATTTAACATATTGAATGAATCATTGCTGTTTAATTAAGGTGTCTTTTATTTAGTTAAAACCAATGACAGTTTTATAGCTATTGGAGAACCAAAGACATTTGGATTTTTCACTTAAATACAAGATAGGGCAAAAGTAGGCTTATAGTTGTTCAGATGGGAAATGATACAATAATTAATAAATAATAAAAGAATAGACTTTTGTGTACTTAAAACTATAAACCTGTATATTTAGCATTTGAAATTTAAAGAAAAATGTTAATTTTGCTTCTTTTAAAATTATTAACTTGACAGTATCTCAACTAAAAACAATGAATGAGTAAAATTGAACCAAGTATACACATTATACAAAAATAAATGTTACTGAAAAACTACTTTAACTTTGTTTAAAGCATGTAAAATAATTTAGAGTGTATGATTTGTATTGTAATAAGTAAACTATTCTGGCTTACTGACTTAATAACATGATTTGTAGCTCTTACTAAAGAAATGTATTCTTATTAAGATGAATACTTCTTTATGAAGGTATATTGCCTAGTTTTTCCTTAAAATTCTACAACTGAAAAGGAGCAGATGATAATAAATTGAGAAGCATCCCAAATAGTGAAATGAGAGAAGTATCCCCAAGATACCTTAAAAAGGTTTAGAAGTATCCTAGGAAATAGTGAGATTCAGCCTAGGAAAATGCAAGCTAATACTTCTCAGAGCAAATAATCTGAAATAGATATGCAGTGGGAGAAAATGCTGAGTAACGCTGAAAAGGAGTCAGGGTGATATCAGCCAGCAAAGTAGAGATGGGGCTGCAGTGGGATATGGCAGGCACATGGGCCATTGCCATTTGGGGAGTCAGCTTGCAAACTCATTACAGTAAAGAAAGGATGCAGAAACCGCCTACAAATGGACAGTATTAAGAGCATGTTTGTCTTCTACCAACCGAAGGGCTTCCAAACCAGTAGCCATCAATATTCTGAGTAATTTGGAAAATAGAAATTGCAATGCTTAGAATAGGGAAGTACTAAATAAAAAAGTTTTAAAAAACAAAATGTCTTCTTTGTGGGTAATAAAACAATATGAAGTTATATGAAGTTACTTCCAATAAATAACTTATTGGAAGATAAACCTGTTTAGCTTAAACTGAGACAATGGAAGCTTGGAATGATGTGAACACATTCATAGGCAGTTCTCAGTATCCAGGCCAATTGTGCAAATTGCACATGAGCATTTAAAAAAAAAAAAAGTGATGAGAGGTGGATCACTTGAGGTAAATTTGCAGTTCATGAAACCCTGTTAGGGGACAGTGCCAGAATTGATTGGAAACAGCTTGTTTTAACAATGGGGTCATATTTCTAGCATTGTCTATACTGGTCAGATTACTCTGCCTCATTGTTTACAATCTGTGGCTCTGAGTTTATACTCCAGGACTATTCAAATGTCTTTGCCAGGGTACGCTGCCCTTTCTCTTTGCGCCCTTTTTGATCTTGGCTTCTAGAATTTCTTTGACTGGTTTACATCTTATCTCTGCAACTGGCCTTCTGTTTCCTTTGAAAACACTTCCTTCCCTGTGTATACCTGCTATCCTGTCTTAGCAGTGATCATATCTGTACTTGAGCTGTCACTGCTTGATACTGATGACACCTCTTTGCTCGAAATCTATTTTTTAAATAGATTTTATTAATTATACTATTACAGTTGTCCCAATTTTCCCCCTTTGCCCCCCACTTCCCGGTATCCTCCTTCCCTCTAGCAATCCCCACCCCTAGGTCATGTCCACAGGCCATGCATATAAGTTCTTTGGCTTCTCCATTTCCTATACTATTCTTAATGTCCCCCTGTCTATTTTGTGCCTACCAGTTATGCTTCTTAATCCCTTCACCATTTCCCCCTTTCTCCTCCTTCCTCCTCCTTCCTCCTCCCAGCTGATAACCCTTCAAATGATAATACATCAGATCAGATGTTGTCTTGGCTTCTCACGCATAAATTATTGAAGTGCTGCACCTACTCTTCCCTTCCCAGATCCAACAAATGCCCAGTTTTTCACTTATGCCACTGAGGCCAGCATTTCACTGATCAAAAAGCCTGAACTCCTTCTACCTCTCACTCATGTCTCATATCTAACCACTTTTCTCTTCATCTCTCTGTTCTTTTTCTTCTGGTAGCCAAATTCTTACTATAGTCTTGAGATCCTTCTCTCAAATTATTCCCTATTCCTTGCATAGTAGCCCATTGCTAAATAATAATAATAATAATAATTATTAAATTATACCATTGTCTCAGAAACTATTGGTGACTCACAAAAACTTCCAATTTTAATTTCTACTTTTGATATTTTCTTATTTGAAATCATATGGTAAATAAA
The DNA here is from genome assembly GCA_004026585.1 of Noctilio leporinus. Taxonomy (NCBI): domain Eukaryota; kingdom Metazoa; phylum Chordata; class Mammalia; order Chiroptera; family Noctilionidae; genus Noctilio; species Noctilio leporinus. Next base: position 385,018 of record PVIW01000543.1, read on the forward strand.
TTAGTTACATTAAGCAAAGTTAATATGTTTTGCTTAATATTAAAGCTATAAAAGTTGCCTTTTAAAATTGATAATGAGTTAGGTTATTGCATTATCTTTCATTGAACTGTCAGTTATCTCGAGTTCCATTTCAGTGTCAGAGATTGGTCTAGGCCTGCACCAGGGTTTAGGTTGAGCCATGGTCGTTGGCCTTAAAAAGTTCACATTCTTGTTAAGGGTGATAATTTTGGTTGAGCGACTGAGAAATTATTCATGTGTTTGGTAAATATTTATGGAGTTCTGACACTGTACTATGTTAGGGTCTGGGGGTACAGTGCTAAGCAAGACATACAAGGTCACTGCCCACATGGCTTCTGGTCAGCGGGAAAGACAGATCATTAGACAGTTTAATGAAGTCAGAAGTTAAGAGGTGCGGTGTCTCAGGGGTGCTGAACCTAATAGATAAGTGAGCAGGATCTGTTGGTGGATGGGAGTTGGGCCAATATTGGGGAAGAGGACTGCAGAGCACTTGCAGGACCGACAGAAGGCTGATGGGAGTGGACTGTAGGTTCAGTTTCAGTGTGACTGAAAGAGCGGAAAGGGCTGGTTGGCAGGGGGAGACCTGGCATTCCTAGGCCCATTCAGTCAGCAAACATATCTATCTGAAGATTTAGAAATAAAGTGTCCTACCCCAAATTTTCAAAATAATTCCCTTCCCTCTTTTCAGTAACTTTGGGATATTTTTTGGAATACTTATTAAATTCTTTAAGAAAGTTGTGTGTGTGTATAATACATATATAATACACGCCCACAAGGTCTGTCCCGAAAGTATTGATGCAGTGTCAATATAATTAAAATAGTTTGCTCAACCAGTACTTTGAGGACAGACCTTATACATATAATAGGCAAAATGGTTCTCTTCAGTAACAAGCTTTTTTAATAGTAATAATAATTTTAATCAAAATTAGCCATCTGGTCATTTTTGGGAGGATATATTCATAGTAGAATTCAAATATGGCAGCTAAAACCCAGAAGTAGTACTTTTCTCATTTTAATACCATTTTAATATATTGTGTGCCAGGCATCACAATATAATAGAGTAACCTTGTTAAACTTAATTGTCCATTTTTTTTCTTCCAGGGAACAGATGTTGCTAAATTCAATTATTTTTTAAAAATATTTTTTGACTACAAGTTACTGCCTATTGCAGGCAAGACCAATGGCATATTATTTGTTACTTATATCTGCAGGCCTACAATTCATATTAGGAAGTAAAACTTTTACTGTTTAACATTAAAGTTCATCTGATTAATAAATTGATACTGGGTCAGGTTTCAAACGTTGTCACGAATGAAAAAGGTCCTCGTGCTGTTTGGAAATAGTGCACCAGCTGTGAGTCCAGAGAACACTTGCTGTTACTCACATCATAAAGGAACCCCCAAAGCATTATAATTTATAGATTTATAACCACTTCTTGTTGAATTTATTCTTCTAACTGGTGCAGGTGCTGCTTGTGTTTAAAACATACAGCCCACTTTAAGCAATCTGTAAGAATTCGGAGGTGCAGAATTTCTTTCTTTCTTATATTGCGAGCTGGTCGGTGTTGAGGGTAAACTCAGCACTTCATTGAAAGCTCAAAGGTGTGATTGTTTTAGAACTCACCTAATATTTCTTTTTATTCATCATTTAAATATAGGTGTAATTTCCTTCAGATGTGTAATTGATCATTTATTTAAAATTTGGACAGCTCATTTATTGTTCTGTCATATAATTCATTTCTTCAAAAAATAGTGTTCTGCCCTGTTCCAGCGCAGGTCTGGACAGCAGTGATGCATTGGTGAATGCGACAGGAGTCCCTGCCCTCATGGAGACTCCTAGTCTGGTGGCGTTTGTATTCTGGTGGGTTCTGCTAGACTTCTTGCCCTGCTCTGGTTTCACAGAACCTCTGGTCTGGTGACACCTAGGCGACTATGTGAAGTTCTGTCTTTTAAAATTCTTTTGCCTTAAAAAGATGGCTTCAGAAATGGCTGTTGCTATGTATTGTGAACAGAGAACCTTCCAAGAAGTTACATTTTTAACCAAAAGTAGGATTAAACAGTTTGTATTGCTAAGCATGCTTATTTTTAGGTTTCAGTTCTGGAGCATTAGTGGCTGCCATTACTTCATTAATAAAGCAGCAATTTTCAAGGAGTCAGCAGCTAACATGGGCTCTGCAGTCAAGTACTCAGCTCCAATCATAAAACAGTGGCCACCCTGCCTGCACACACACAATAAACTTACCCTTGGGTGCCAAGTCTCATTTGAAGAGCTCTACATGTATTCACTAGTCCAATTTTCAGAATAACTCTTTGAGGCAGAGACTGTCACTGTGCATCCGTATTACATAGGAAGAAGCTCAGACTAAATAAATTGTTTAAGATTAAAAAAAAAAAAAAAGCTAGCAAGAAGTCAGGCCTAGATGAAATCCCAGGCGGGCTGGTTCTCTCAGCCTCTGTGCTCTGCTTCTTCCCTGCATAAATAAATGCTTTCTTATTCCCTTGCTTTTTTTGTGTTGTAGTAATTTGCTTTTTCTCAGGTATGAAAATAGTAATTTGTTTAACACCCCTACTGTACTCTGAATTTGCAAGCGAACATACTGGCTTTTGTATTATAATTTGTTTCCTCATTCGTAACTCTCTTGTCTTGTAAGTCTAGCTGATAGTAACCTGGAAGCTGATTTGTCCTGGTCCTTGTTTTGCTTGCTTATTTGTTGATGAATCATATATACAAATGAAAATTCAGGCAAATTCACTGCAGACGTTTGGAAAACGGGCCGTGGAAAGGCTGCTTTCACTTTCCCATGTAGAGAAAGGGCACTGTGTCGCCGGCCCCACATTTGGAGCCGGATTTCCCCACTTCTCACTGCAGCATTGCGGCTGCTTCTCCCTCTTCGGGGTTCTTGCCGGAGCAAGTCTTTCTGCCGTTCTGCGGCCACATCCACACCCGGTCCTCTCACGGGTCTGTGCCGTGTGCTTCCTGGCCCAGCGTCCTCTCCTGCCCTCTCCTGCCCTCTCCTTTCCTCCTAGGTCAGCCTAGGGCAGCGTGTCTGGCCCGGGCCTCCGCTGGGTCTGCAAGAGGGGCTGCCTTCAGGGTGTCAGCCTCATTTTCGGCACTCCTTTGCTTATGAGACTCCTGGAGGACAACTTTTGTTTGTTTGTTTGTTCGTTTGTCTGTTTTCTTCTGGTTTCTTTCACCGCTAAGTCCTCAGCATCTAAAACAGTGTCAGGTATATATTAGGTGTTGGCTGTGTTTGAGTGAACGCATACCTGCCTTCCGGCACTTAATTGTATTTAATAGTTTTCTGTGTTTTTTCCTCCTTCCCCAGACTGTAAGCCTCTCATTTTTTTCATCTTCATACTTTTCCCAGTGTCTGTATCGTGTTAGGTAGTCAGTAAATATTTATTGAATTCATGAATGAGTGACTGATTAGTACCTTTCCGTTTCTGTGGTGCTGGCTGGAGATGATGAAAAGGAGGCAAGAATGGGTACTGACTAAACGGACCAGTGCCTTGTGAATTTCTAAACTCTGAATCAAGAGCACAAACACAATGACCAGATGTCCCCTTTCATTCATCTGTCCCGAAGTTTAGTTTTTGCATGTCTATAATTTGTGTATTTGGGCATAACAGTCAAAATGAGTCCCAGATATGCCCTGACTGGGTGGCTCAGTTGGTTGGGTGTTGTCCCACAAAGCTAAAAGAAAGGTTGCTGGTTTGGTTCCATTCTGGTTCAGGGCATGTGCCTGGCTTTCGAGTTCTGTCCCCTGTTGAGGCATGTGGGAGAGGAAATTTATCAATGTTTCTCTCACTTTGATGTTTCTCTTCCCCACTTTTGTCCTTCCTTCTCCTCTCTCTAAAAATAATTCTAGAAATAGAAATCCTTGGTGAAAACTATAAATGTGCTTCTGTCAATTAGGGAGACTTAAGTGGAATTAATGTTCACAAAATCTCAAACAACAACAACAACAACAACAACAACAAAACCAGTGCCCTCCAATGTCTATTTCCTAAAGATGCGGAGAACTTCATTGAATTTTTTTTCATGCTAGACGGGAACTTCATTGAATTTTAAATTTTATTAGAGTGAATCAGTTGTGGAACCAAGGACTCCAGAAGGATATACAAATAAAAGCTCATTGTACATGGTGGAGAAGGAGGTAATTTGAAGATACACATTATTCCTTTCTCTTAACATGCCTTAGGATGGGTTTTTCCTATATATCATATGATCCCTTCACCAATGAAATGCTTGTCAAGTGCTCATTGTGTGCCCAGATAATTGGCTGGGTAGCCTGCTGACTTTGGCCAATCAGCTTTCTTTTGGGGTGTTCCTTTTTGTTTCTCTGACTAGTGGAGGGGAGTAGAGAAGGGTGGAGGGAAGCACATGAATGGAGAGGAAGCAGCATGCCCTCAGAGTTTGACAGCATGCATGTTTCAGGAATGGTATGGCATGTTCATTGTGGTTGGAACACAGGTTCCAGGAGAGGGAGAGGAATACAATGGCACTGGCCTGGGGGAAACTGAGCTCAGTGGATGAAGGCGGGTTATTGAGAACAATTAGCACCATGATCATGCTCTTCCCCGTTCCCCTGCCCACCACCCTCGCACCCACCTTTCCTCCTACTGTGCTGATTGACCTGGGCACAGACTCGTGATTTCCAGCCTAAGCTCACCATCAGATTGACTTGCTTTTCTGTTGTTTTTTAAAACCTATTCCTAATCAGCTGTTCCTTTTATTATCCATAGTGATTATTCCAACTTGGATCAGCTTTTTCAGAAACTCAGCTCTTTTGACCCCTTTTTAAAAAGTAATGAGCCATCTCCCTGGTCACTTTCCCAAAGAAATAGGTAATATGCTACATACTCGTCTTCAGCTGGTGTCCCTACACATCCAGCCTTCCCTCCATCTCCAGCCACCCTTAGATTCTTCCTTTCTCTGAGAGAAATGTCTCTGCATCGTTTTCAGAGCAGACTCTCCTCCAATGCGCTGAGTTTGCCTTGTGTTCTGGCACCTTGCTCTATTTACCAGCATCTTTCTTATTCCAGGCTCTTTCCGCTCAGGTTATACAATTCACCAATCTTCCCTAGCCTTAAAACTCTGTGCTTTGACTTTAATTTTTCCTCAAGGTAGCCTCCATTTCTCCTTATTTAAGCACGGGAAATGGCCCAGGTGTTAAGAACAATGACAGGCTGTGCTATGGAGGAGGAAGCTGAGTAGGGCAGACATTGGAGGGAAAAGCTAAGTTAGGAGGGTGTGGAATTGAAGTGGTGGCTGTGGACCAGAGAGGACAAGTTTGACAGGCATCAAGGAGTGGAAATGATCAGACTTTGAAGTGAATGGATGTGAAATTTGGGGAAGAGAGAGAAAACCATAATGACCTCCATGAATTGAGAGAGTAAGTACAGATAGAAAGAGGAACACGTTTTATGGAGAAGTTAATGAGTTTCCTTTTGGAGATGTTCAGGTGAACTGCTCTTGGGGCATGAATTGGAGAAATCAAGTAAGCAGCTGGAAGTATGAGAAATGTCTCTAGCTCAAGAAAATGTTCTTTAGAAATAATTTTGGTATTCAAAGACATGTTGGTCTATCTTCGGTTATAGTGTTGTATCAGACCTTCCAGAGGTGGAGTGAGAACAGAATATGGGCACATGTAGGAGATATTTTGGGATGGTTCCAAATCACCGTAATTGAGTGTCGCAATAAAGCAGGGGTGTCCAACTCATTTTCACCAGGGGCCACATCAGCCTCGAGGTTGCCTTCAAAGGGCCAAATGCCATTTTAAAACTGTATAAATGTAACTACTCCTTAGCAGTTAAGCCAGCTGGGTAGAAAGGTGCTGGCCGGATAAAACAAGGTGGAGGAGTAAAGCAAGGTGGCGGCCTGGGTCCGGCCCGTGGGCCTTGTGTTTGCCACCTGTGCAATAAAGCAAGTCATCTTTATGGTGGTGGTGGGGGGGTGCGTTGCCTTCAGTTTGTAAAGAAAAAAAAAAAAAAAAAAAGGCAACACCTGTGAAACCCAATACAGCAAAGTGCAATGAAACGAGGTCGGCTTGTAACCCAGGTGGATAAGAGGAGATAGAATGAGAGGAACCTATGAAGGAGACTGAGGGCATTTGGCCAGGGAGAAGGAAGGCAAGTAAGAGGTACGTGTGTGTGTGTGTAATTTTTGTCAAATTATTATTTTTTTAGCTCCTTGAAGATAAGAATGATTGTATGGCCAGTTTCTAGCAAAACCTGGTAAAACTGTGTAGATTCAATAAACATCTGATGCATGCAATTATTGGTGGGGCTCAGGGAAAACAAAGTCATCTCTGGGTGAGAGCTTTCTCTGTCTGAAGTCGTCTGTTAAGGTTTCGGGATGGAATGGGGTCATAAACCAGATAGTTGGGAAGGCTGGTGACCAGCCTGGTTGGGAGTGCAGTCACTTGGGGCAGCCACAGGATATTATTTTCAATAGCAACCTGTTTGTCAATGTAGGTGATACAGATCGCTGTCGTCAGTTATCGAGGAATCATTGGTAGCTTCATACCAACAGATTGCCACCAAAGGGGCGGTTTGCAAATCTGAACATTTTTGTTTGTTTATATCTTCCTCCATAGTGTTTGAACACATTTAAGTTCCATTGTAACTGCGTAGTCATGAGTTAGAATTAAAAGCTGTCCTAAACTAGATTATATCCTTATGTTTCCACAAACATCTTCTTGGGGGGCAGAGGTAGAAATTTACAGCGGTCAATTCATCCTAAGCCACTAGTGACTGAGCTTGGCCTCACGTTAGCCAAGAACCCCTGTAGTGTGTTGGTGAGGGTGGGGAGGGGTGTCCTGAGCCTTAGGAGCTGTGCCATGTGGCTCGTTGGAGGCGTGCAAAGAGCCGTAAGACTCCTCTTTATAAATTAATTTTGTCCCATCTCCAACAAACAAGTGTATTTTTGCATGTTTCAAATGTGCGTTAGATATTAGCACAGTGCTCTGTGTTTATAGATAAATAAGTTATACGTTTATATAGAGGAATGTTGTGAGGAAACCTTTTTTAATTAGTGTTTGTTTGCTTGAGAATATACTTCAGAGACCTCAAGTTTAAACCATCGACAATAATTGAGCAAGCGAGTGAATTGGGAATGTTTAGAAGTTGCTTAACACAAATTCCGTCAACAATTTTAGCTGTAATCAGTGGCGGGCTGCTGGTGCAGATGTGTGACCAGACCTTCATCTCCACAGTGTGGATTGTAACGGGGGGCATTAAAACTTGAGTTCAGAACCATTTGCTGCCGTTTTTGTGAACACGGCACAGTTCTCATGAACTGCCTCATGCCTGCCTCTCCACATACGGTTCATTCTTTACAGTCGTCCTTCGGTCACAGGCAGTTTGAGCTGCTAAAGAGTATCGTGCTCTAAAAAGGTAGGCTGCTGGCATTTCTATCTTTTGGTGCATCTGGTAAGTTAATATATACAGTCTGCGAGTATCCTGCAGGGACCTGCTTTTACATGCATACGGGGACGTTTATGTAGAAATCAAAGGCCATGAATCAGAAGAACACAACTCTTGTTCCTAGTGTACTGGAGGCTTAAAAAAAATTGGCTTTGAAAAATTGAAAGTAGTGTGGTTTGTTTTTATTGTGGAACTGATCAGGAGGAACAATTTACAGTCATCGCCATTCTTCCCAGCTGAATGGGGTGGAGGTGTCTGCTTCGTGAGATGGAGCAGCTGCACCGTTTTCTCTGGGCTCACAAAACGTTTGCTTTTTAATCAGGAACTTTGGATGGCGGGCTACAGTTTGTTTTCATGATGGAAGTGGTCAGTGGTGCCTTACCAGACAGCTGTAGTGTAATTAAGAAAAACTGTGTGAAAGTGGATTAAATATAATAGAAGAAGCCCTTAAAAAGGGGGTGGGGGGTTCAGGGTTTCACCTTAAATTTAGTCTCTTTTCTTTAATGCTTAAAAGCAGACATCACTATCGTTCTGATCTGTAAGATTGTGCTATTTCACAGTATCTAGCTCTGGGAAATAGAAGATGCTCTACTACAGAATAATTGTTTGCTTTTATGACAAATGCAAGCTAAAAAGTACAGGTTTTAGGATGGTTTAGCTTCTGAGAGATCTGCTTTCAAAATAAGGAATTATATTTATGTTAACTTCAATGCATTTTAAAAAATTGGTGATCTACTTTTGTAGAAAGGGAAATTTTGAGGCTGCTTTTTAGACTCACTCTATATAATTTGCAACAGTAGGAGAATTGTGTTTTTTAAGATGTGAAACTATGAGAGGTAAAAATTACATTTTTTCTTGATAAAATTTTACACGAATTAATCAAATAATAATGAAACAATCTGGTGAAGTGTTGATTTGTTGGAGTTAAATGTGGAACATTAGGCTGTCAAATGGCTTTGAAAAGCATACACTTATTTTAGGCAGCAGACTTTGAAATAAGAATAGAAATGCCTTAATTTGCATCACAGTCTACAGTAGCAAAATAACTGTTACAAGGTCTAAGGGAGCTGAATTAAAAAAAAAAAACACGATTGTGTTCCCAAGAAACTGAGGTTCATACCAGACGCTCACCTATTACAAGTGTTTACACTGATAGCCCAAAACACCAACAACATTTCTGCCCTTGGGAAAATATAGACACCAGGTTCAGGTTTATCATATATTGAGTCTCTAGGGGAGCCTCTTACACTTTATTTCAGAGAGTGGAATTTGGATCTCAGGATGATAGTGGGGGGTGGGGGGGGGTGGTGGTTGTTACAGCCCAAAGGTTCTAGCTGCTTCCTGCAGCCCTGATCCATGGAATTATGGGAGGAGGAATCTACATTGGGGTTTTTCCAGGACTGCAGCCATCATCTCCTTCACTCTGGTCGCTGCTGTCTCCCGATTCCTCCTAATTTCTTCAGCAGAGGCCCTAAGTAAACACTGAGCATTAGGCCTGAGTCTGTTCTAGATGGGAAACTGTGACTTCAGCTTAATAGTTGGTGTTTCTGTTTGCAAAGCGAGCCCTCGGGGACACAGATCTCTTCTGCAGACTCCTTTCTCTACAAAGAGTGAGCAAAGCTGAGTTTGGGAGGGGGAATAGAAAAGTTTGGGAGGGGGAATAGAAAAGAGGATGTCGTGGATTGGAGAGGTGGAATGGCAACCAAGAAACTCCGATACAAGGTTTTAAACTGCTACAAATGGAAAGGAAGAGCACTGATGATGGAGGACAGCACTGTGCAGTGAGAAAATTATTGGCATTAGAATAAAAAGTTCTGGATTCTAAGTTCCAGCTAGCTGAGCATTTTGGGAAAGTCATTTTCTCAGCTTCTGTTTCTTTATTTATAAAGTGAAACTGCAATACCTGTTCTACATACCAAACCAGTTGTGAGGAGAGAGACAGAGAACATGTTGTGAGATGGTGGAGACCTACTGTGTAGTTATGGAACCACTCGGCCCATTGGTGTCTTTCTTTTTGGAACTCTAGGCAGCCAAGAAAAGGGAATGGGGCAAATACTAACTACTACATAGGTTCATTTTCTATCTGCGCTCTCAGAGCTCCTTGGTAATCCCATCGTTTATCTTTGTTTGGTCCCCACCGCACCACTTCCCCCAGCGCAGCAATTTCAGACTCTTGCACCCTTCTCAAGCCCTACTCCAGCCACAGACCCTCCTTCCTTAGCAGATGAGCTCCTCCCCTGCTTTGCAAGTCCTTGAGCTTCCTGTCTTTGTTTTCACCCAATTTCCTTCTCACTTTCTATCTCCTCCTTGCAAAAGGTCAGCTGTGGTCTGGGCACGTTCTCCTCCTGTCTCCTCTCAAACCTTGCCCCATCAGTTTTAGCTTTCTCTTGTTCTTCTAATCTCTCTCTACCTGGTTTTTCTCCATAGTCAAGAAACTCTCTTTGAGTTCAGTGTCAGATGTGTTTTCCTTTTCATTGCTGAAATTTTCAAGAGGGATTGCGCTCTTTTCCTGGTTCGCTATTCATACTTTCTTTTGCTTCATTTCAGTCTGGCTTTTGCCTGTGTCATAGTACCGACACCAATCTCATGGTAAAATCAGATGGCCAGTTCTCTGTGCTTCCATTGGCCTCTGTGCAGCATTCCATGCAGACTTTGACAGCGTTAACGCTTCTTTATCTGCAACCATCTTTCTTTTGGCTTCTGTGTGTCAGTACATCCCTGTTCTCTCCCAACTCTGACACTGACTACCTTTCTCTGTGCTCAGCCCCTAAGAGCAGGTGTTCCCTAGGGTTCTGTACAAGGCTCACACAATACGCAAAAAAAAAAAAAAAAAAGTAATTCAAATTGGGAAATAGACATAGACTAAATCTATAAAACAGGTAAATGAAAACTTAGGGGAAATCTTTGTAACCTTAAACAAAGATTTCTTAGATATGACATGAAAAACATGATCCATAATAATAAGAAAGTTGATACATTGAACTTGATTAAACTTAAATGTTCTGTTTTTAGAGAGGCACCATTAAGTGGTAGGAAAAGCCTCAGATTGGGAGAAAATATTTCCAAAACACATATTCAGTAAAGGACTTTTATCCAGAGTATAATGAACTCTCAAGACTAATAATAAGAAGAAACAGCCTGAATGTTAAAAATGGGCAAAAGATTTGACTAGCATTTCATCAGAAAAGCTATTGGATGGCAAATAAATGTGCACACGCGTGTGCGCACACACACACAATAACCCACAAAAACTGAGCGTCACAGTTACTAGGGAAATGTAAATTAAAACCGCAATGAGGTACAACCCACTAGAATACCTAAAATCACAGCTGATTGTATCAGGTGTTGGTAAGGATGTGGATGACTTGGAACTTGCCTATATCGCTGATGGAAATGGAAAATCCTGTAGCCATTTTGGAATTTTGACTTCTTTTTTTAGAACAATCAAACATACCTACCATATAATCCGGCCATTCTGCTCCATTCTAAGAGAAATGAAAGAACATGCTGAATGATTCCCTTTGTATAAAAACCTAGAACATGCAAACCTGTGGGAATGGGGAGGAAAGTGATTGCTTGCGGGTGGGAGAGGGATGTAGAAGGAACAGGTCACAAAGGAGCACAAGGGAACTTTTTGAGGTTGCCAAGGGCTGGGGATGGTAACCATGTGGGAAACTAGGTAATGGAAATTCTCAGTACTGTTTTTGCAACTGTATAATACATAGGAACCTATATCTCAAAATCAGAAATGTCTTTAAAAATCACCTCTTAGATGTTACTGGATTTTCTGGTGTGAAACAAAATTAGCAGGCCCCCAAATCATTTTTTATCTCTTACTAATAATAATGGTGACCATGCAAACACATGGAGATGATTACAACTTAACATTACATTGTTGCAGGTAGACATAGCAAGAATCATTTCCCAGTCTCTGGTCCCACATCTGACCAGTTAATACCCTAGTCTTTCTTCCCAGAGATTTTTAAAGTTTTCTGACTAGGTAGGATATGTAATTGGTTCACACATACATAAAGGGGTGTGCTGGAAAGTCTCCCTCCAACATCTGTCTTCCATCCACACAGTTCATAGTCCCACTAGATTAAACAGTTAATATTAATTTTTTTGTGTATTCTTCTGGAATTTGTGTATATAAGCAAATGCAAATACAGTGGTAACTTGGTACTTGTTCATTTGTTCTGGAACTCGTTACGAGTGCCAAAACCACTGAGGACCGAACAATGAAGCATTTTCCCTTGCAGGGTGCTGTCATGACTCATACAAGTTCTAGCAAGTACAGCAAGTCCCCAGCAAGCACCAAGTGCTAAAACATTTTTTTTTTCTCATCAAAATGTGACAAGTTCTGAAGCTGATGACCATACTCATATATTTTTACCTGTCTCCCTGCTTCTACACAGAATGTGTTTACTATACTGAATATTTTGCATCATGCATTTTTTCATGTAACAGTATATCTGAAGAAAGTTCCGGGTGGTATACAGAGAGCTTCTTCACTCTTTTTCTTTTGACAGTTGCATTATATTCTATTAAATGGTTGTGCTGCTGTACTTTATTTACTGCCACCTATCTAATAACATGTAGGTTCTTTACAGATGTCCACATTTGTAAACAGTACTGCACTGAATACCCTCATACCTATGCCATTTCCCACTTGAACAATATTTGTGAAAATACAAAATTGTCTATATTGACATGCTAACCTAGCAAAAAATTTTACCATGCTCAACCTAAAATCTGTAAGATGAGTAATTATTTGAAATGGTGGTGTATCCTTTTGATTTTCTGATCCACCACCAGATATGCATGGTAAGTTGGATGCTTAAAAAAGGGAGTAAAGAACCTTTGTTTAAGTGTTCTGTTTTGTATAGCTAAGGGGAAAATACTTGTGCAGACACAGGGGTAGTTCTCAAAGTCCTGTGCTAGTAACTTTATTCAGTAACGTGTCTAACTCTAACCCTCATCCAGCTCTCTCAGCTTCTTTGCCGTTTAAGGGAAAAGCTGTTGCTTTCGTCTTGGTGACCAACCTAGAAATAGAGCTCTGAGCCCTTTGTCTGTCCCAAGGGGACGTTGACAAAAAAAGTATCTTTTTTATCTGCTATCAGTGTTATCCTCCATTGGTCCTCACAGTTATTGCAGCTTTAATATTACTACACAATACATGCAATATATTAGGTTCTTTGAAAAAGGCTGACTTTGTACAAGTGGTGAATAATCTAGGATGTTCATAGTCTTTCACATTTTCTATAGGTTTAACATTTTTGAAAATAAAAAGTTCAGAGAAAGCATATTCTTTGCCAAGATAATTTATTGTGAATTGGGGGTGCTGTTTCATTACCTGTTAGGTTCCTGGCTTTTGTTTTGCCATTTCTAGATCTGAAGATATCTCAGAAACTACCCCCAGATTTTTTTTGAAAAGTGATGATTGCCATTTATAATTATTGAAATTTTCCTCTCTGTCCCATGTTGGGCTAAGCATTTTATGTGGTCAGTTTGGTTCAGGCCTCTTACCAACCTTTTATTACCTTCATCACTTCTTAGGTGAGGCCACCACTCAGACACAGACAGCGAGGTTAAGTTACTTGCCACAAGTCACAGCCAGCATGCAGTAGGGATGCTACTTACTATGCAACCTGCTGTCATACTTGACCTGCGCTTCACATGACCTGGGCTTTATTTTGGCCTAAGAGGTTATCCTCTGACTAAGATTCTTACAATACCTGACCCAGATTATCTAATCATCTGAAGGCCTCATGAAAGAGTGCAAATGGATATACAGGAGAAGAAAATAAGTTCCTTGACACGTTAATTTATGGAAAACTCTATGAAAAATAACTGTTTTGTGCACATACTGTATTCACAGTTTTTTCCCATTTTCTGGTTTGCTGTGTATACTTACCAGCCTGCTTAGGGGCATTATTGTTACTTTCTTTTCTGTATATTTTCTGTACCTTTCCCTTTCTACTGACTCTTTTCCACCAGAATTAAACAGGTTCTAGCTTTTCCTGTTGTAAAACTATCCCCAGCCCTCCACACAGCCCTAACCACCCTGTCTCTTCTTCCAACCAGCCTCCTAAAAACTTACTCTTGTAAAATACTGGGATTCATTTCCTGTCTCCTGCAGGCTCACTGTATTCTCCCAATCCTTGCCTCTGCGGCTCACCCCCAACTGTGTTCCTTTTAGTAATACTTAGAAGCTCTTTTATTCACAAAACTGAACGGAGCCTCAATTTTATGCAGAGTTTATAGCCTGATTTTTTTCTGCTTTAATATTATGGATGCTTTTTTCATAGCATTCATTTTGAAAATCTTTTTACTGACGAGCAGTATACATACAGACAGAAGTGAGTTCATAGACTTTTTATAAAATGTCATTAGCATCTAGATCAAGAAATCAAAATTACAGGAACCTAGAATTTTCCCCCAACCCATCCTATTCAGTCACTTCCCAAAGCTATCCTGATTTGTAACAACAGCAGCATAGACTGTTCTATGCATATGACATGACATGTGCTTAAGTGGAATATTGTTCATGAGATTCTTTCATATTGTGTACAGTTGTACTTCAGTATTCTCCATTTTATGTAATAATCTGCATGAATATAATATATTGTGTGACTATACATTAATATGTTTTAAACATAATGTTAATGGCTTCTATTATTCCGTAGTATGGATATACCATGATTGATTTATTGATTTTATTAATAAATTACACTATTTTCTAATAAGTTTACACTATTAGAAATGACTGTATAATGAACATCTTGGATAAATGCATATAATTTATGACTGCTCCTTAGAATAAATTCTAGAAGTGCATTTGCTGACTAAAAGATATAAACTCTTTAGAATTTCTTGATACATATTTCCAAATGGCTTTCTAAAAAGATTATACCAGTTTACTTTCCTATTGACACAGCACCTGACACATAAGTATTTAATGAAATTTTGTTGTATTGAATGTACTGATTTATATTCTAGGATCCATTTCTGATTTTTTGTGTCATTGATTTTTTGTAGTTGATTATTGTTTTAAATTAATTTTGGGTTTTGAAAATTTACTTGTGTATAGGACACAAATTGCCTCTTATTCCTTTTCAAAAATTATCTGATTGTTTCTCCTAGTAAAAATTTAAAGAGTATAATTTAAAAGTACATGGCCAAATTGAGGAAAAAAAAGGGGGGTTTTATTGGAATTACCTTACTAGTATTTCTATACATTTATGTGGGAAGAACTGAAATATTTATATGTATATAACCCTATCTAAAACCCTATCTAAGAATAATTTTTGATTTAAGTATTTTTATTAAATGTCCCTTAGTAAAACTTTGTAGGTTTACTCATATAGGACATGTTTTTAAAAAATATATACTGTATGTATTTACAAATATTGTACATTTTGTGGCTATTGGGAATTAGATAATTTTCTTTCATTATATTTTATAACTAATTATTTGAAAGTTAGTGATTTTTGTTAAGTTTGTATTTGGCCTCCTGGCTGAGCTGTTATTAGTGCTAACAATTTTCTTTTTGGGGGGTAGGGTTGGAATCATTAATCCTTTTGGACTTGGAACCATTTAATTTCTAGATTCACAAAAGGAGAAATTGATATCTGAAATAAAGAAATGGTAAAACAGAACCTGGAAAGCTACTTTAAAAATGTAGAATTGTGATCACTTGCAAAACTCCATTTTTTTTTTCATGCATTGAGGTATTTGTCAAATCCAAACCATTTTCTCTAACCTTATATTTTGAATGAAAAAGGAAACCACAGAGTTAAACATAAAGTTAATGAAGAAATTTTAAAATGTGAAAATACCCGGCCATTACATTAGGCAAATTATTCATGCAGTGCAAAACCATTTGTGTCACTGTAAATTTATTTTTTCCATTATCTTATTTTTCAAACTTCCCTTTTTTTTATCTGTTCTCTATTTTGCTTCTCTATTTCTTTTTAGGAATGCGGTAGTTTACAAAGAAAAATTTTAATCCTAATAGAAAATAAACTTCAGGGTAAATAAGATAAAAATGAAAATTTTTAGTTTTGATTTCAGACACTTTCCTACCACCCCCTTATTCTCATATACCTTTCTGTTTTTCTGGATATTTCTCATGATGGTCTATCTCCTATGCCATTTAATTATCTCAAACCTTTACACATGTGCATGTGAGATACATGTTTGTTTTATATTTTATGAAACACCAGAGGTAAGAAAATATATCTAGGTTGTGTGTATATATATATATATATTCTATTGCATATAAAAAAATAAACTTGTTTTTAATTAGTATACTGTTAAGGCTTTAAAGTTTTAAATTTTTTAATTCATTTTAAATTGTAAGATTTATGTCTAATCTTAATAGTTTTAAGTCCCTAGAAATTTGAGCCACAAATATAAACAGAATAATACTTTAATCCTAGTTAATCCACATTATTGACTTTTTGTGCCTACTTCAGCAACAACAGCAGAATGTCTGGTGTATAATCTCTTGCATGGACACACATACTCGCTGGTCAAGTCAGATCTAGAAATGAGCTATGCTGTTTTGAGGTGGTAATTTGGTTGAAGAGACTAACTAGGTATTGTTTAATCCTTATAAGAGACAAGCTGGTTGCACAGTTTTATCTAATTTGTAAAATGAAACTAGGTCAGATCAATTACAGATAGTTGTAACTTGATCTTGGTGGTCTGTAAGGGAAGGCTAGTGTTATTAAAACACATATTTCCTTTGTCAAAATAAAACAAATATTGACCATCTTCTATAGTGGCGGTAGAACTGGAGTATGAGAAGTTAAGGAACCTATCTTCTGTAGACCAGAAATTATAGTTTAAAAAAGTGGCTGCTGGAGGGTGTGTGTCTGTAGGTGTTCATTAAGCTCTGCGGCTGGAGGGGAGAGTGAGAATGAACATGGACATCGAGTTCTCCTCGGGTCTCACAGAGTGTGGGTTTGCAAGCGGGGAAGGAGGGCAGCTGCAAGGGGAGCTCAAAGTTTGCTTCCCTGTGGTAACTACCAAGAGTTTTAGTTTAAACAAATAAACTGTTGGGAATTGTAGAGGTAAAGTGATGTGCTTTCATTAGAAAGATGTAAAACTGGTTCCAGTTCCTTAGGAGAAAATGGAAACGAAACATCAGAGCCAGCAACAATGACATACTTAAAATGCAGTGACAAAGCTGCTTCCACAGGCAGCCTGTTTCGTGTGGGATTCAGTTTGTTTGCCCGGTGTTGTACAATGGCTAGTGTATGTGACAGAAAACCAGAACGTGACGTTGTATTCTGTGTACTCTGATGCAGTACTTTCACAAAAAGGATGCAAATGAAGAGGAAACTGAAGACAATAAATGGATCCAGTTTGCCTATGACAGTTTGCCATTGTGAAGTAGATATTGCTCATAGAGAGATTTTAAAGTGAACTGTTTCCTTTTATAATTACATTAGAAAGAATGTGGGACTTGAACTCAAGCGAGTTCAGCTTGAGTGCTGGCTCTACTGCTGAGACCTTTTGTGATGTTGGAAACTTGAAAATCTTTTTCATTATTTTCTTCACCTGTTAAGGGAGCAAAATTATTTTTTCTTCACGAAGTTGTTGCAAAGAAATTGTTTCGCAATTGTTCTCCTTGAAAAGTAGAACAAAATTCTTTAAAACCTTTTGAGAAAGAGTACTATGTAAGAAACTAAACAGGACCAGCCTGGTTATATTACACTGTTGTGTTCCTCTGAGCGTATTTTTAAATTCGTTTCTGTCCCTCCTTGTTGAAGGTTTCCCTAATTATCTGGGTAACTGTACTAGTTTCCTGTATAGTCATTACAAGGGAAAATGGAAAAAAAAGGTGAAAGATAAAGGATTAGTTCCGTTTGGTGGGTGGTTTAAAGGAGACCTGTATCTCTGTCTCTGTCTCTGCTCTGTCTTTGTATCATATGTATGTATTCCAGTCATCCTAACTACTCCTGTCTTTTGAAACAATTTCAAACTATACAAAAGGTGCAAAAATAATAGTTTTGTGTTTTACCATTTTAGATTAAATTTGTAATATGATGTATCATTACTTCCAAATATTTAGTTTCCAAATGATGTTGTGTTTTATAGCAAAAAGATCCAGTTTGAATCACATGTTGCATTTAGTTGTCATGTCTCTTTAATCTCATTCAATCTGGAATAGTTGTTCAGTCTTTCCTTAACTTCAGTATCTAGGTAGTTTTGAAGATTATAGGCCAGTTATTTTGTAAAATACCCCTCAGTTTGGGTTTGTTTGACACATCCTCAAAATCAGATTTAGATTATGCATTTTGTTAGGAATATGACAGGAGGGATTGATGTGTTTTCACTGTATACAATTAATAGGTAGTGCACAAATTCCTACGTACCTTATTGGAGATGTTAACAATGATCAGTTACATAAGGTCCTGTCTGTCAGATTTCACTAATTTAAATTACTCATTCTCTCTTTATAGTCAGTATTTGGGAGAGGTGCTTTAAAATGATATAATATCCTGTTCTTTGTCAAACTCCCACTCACTAGTTTTAGCATCTATGTTTCTTGGGTGAGTTAAGTATGATCGTTGCCAAATGTTGATTTTCCTAACTCCTTCACCCCTTCTTATTCACCGATTGGCCATCCCCTGAAAGGAAAAGCTTCTTTTATTTATTATTTTATTTATATCAATATGGGTACATGGATTAAAAAATATTTTGTTTTTGGGTATTTTTAATGGGGTATAGTTTGGTATTATCATTATTTTGATGATTAAATTGTCCCAGTTTGGCCCCTTCAAATTGTCCTTCTCATTCTTTAAGCACTTCTTTATCCTGATCGTATTTCAGTCGCCTGACCAGACCATTGCTGCCACAGCCTCCTCACATCCTCCTCCCCTCACTTGGGCTCCAAAATGCTGCCACTGCTTGCTTGTTGGGACTCAGTTATTCAGGAAGAGGAATGAGGAGGAAGAAAGGATGGCTAGATAGAGAGATAGGCAGGCAGGCAGGCAGGCAGACTGGCTTTTAGAAAAAAGCTCTGCCCATAGAAATTGGGAAATAAAGACTATTTACCAGTCTTATAGGGAAACAGATATTTGGATAATCAGAAATAATAGATAAGGTCAAAATAATTAAGTTTAATTTTGGAAAGTGTCATAGTTCAGTTCGGACTGCTATAACAAAATGCCAGAGGATGAGCAGCTTACAAACAAAAGAAATTTATTTATCGCGGTCCCGGAGGCTGGGAACTCTTAAGGTCAAGGCCCCAACATGGTCACTTTCTGGTGCGCATCCACTTTCTGCCTTCTTGCTGTGTCCTCATACCATGGGAGAGGCTAGGAATCTCTGTGGGGCCTCTTTGTAAGGGCACTAATTCTGTTTATGAGAGCTCCACCCTCAAGACCTAATCACCTCCCAAATGTCCCCCTTCCTAATACCATCGCTTTAAGGGATTAGGATTCCAACATAGGACACATTCAGATCACAGTTGAATGTCTTTGTTTTCTGCTGATATTTCAATATGGGTCCATTGTCTGATTTTGAGAACTCAGGGCCTTACGCAACCTAAGTTCTCCTGCTTTTTCTCTTACTATGTCTATATACTACTATTTCATAGTCTGAGAAACTTCTTATTAAGCATATTATTTTCTATGATCTTAGAATCAGGTTTAATGAGGAACCGTGCATGTTCATTATGCTCTTCGTCCTGACTTGTTTTGCTGTAAGATGGGTAGGTAGGTAGATGCATGGTCTACAGAGCAGTTGGCACTGTGCATAGAGGTAAGCATTCAGAGTTTTTCTCCTCAGGGAGCCTTGTTGGGAGAACTACTTTTTGCTTGTTCTTCAGGTTGAGAGGCTCTCCGGGTTGCCCCTGAGTGCTAGGTTCCAGGGCCCTTGCTGTCACTAGGGTTGGTGTGCTTTCCTCAGGGGTGAAGAAAGTGTGTTTGATAGCCATGAGAGGGAGGGGTTTGCTTTACTAAGCCTGGGAGAAGAGGAGAAATTTGATTGAGACAGGTTGATTTGACTGAAGCAACTACGCTTAAACAATTTTGCACAACAGCTAGTCAGTCGATATGTTTGTCTTTTCCATCTTAGCTCTTTAAACTTTAAACAAAAATTAAGGCCCTGGCTGGTGGCACAGTGGATAAGGTGCCGGCCTGTGAACCCAAAGGTTGCTGGTTTGATTTCCAGCCAGGGCACATAACCAGGTTGCAAGCCAGGTCTCCAGCCAGGTCTGTAGCTGGAGGCAGGTGAAAGGCAATACATCGATGTCTGTCTTCCTCTCTGCCTCTGGCCCTTCCCCTCTCTCTAAAAAGAATAACTTTTTAAAAATACACATAAAAAAATAAAAATTATTGCAGATTGGAACTTTTAAAAATGTGTATATTATATATTGTAGCCCAACTCCAAGTTCATACATTGGGCCAAGGATGGCCAAGCCTGGCTTGGAAACCCTAAACGTTGATCCAGGTCCTTCCAGGGCCCTTCCTCAGGATGCCGAGTGGTGATCAGCGGAGGCTGCCTGCCTGCGGCTCTAGTCAGCGGGCCTCAGGTGCACCTGAGTTCTAAAGGGACCGAGTCTCTTTTCTTCAAGGTCATACACATAGTGTACTGTGACCCTCGGGAAAGTAATTTCACACTTCCATGTTGTATAACTGAATGACTAGTGTGACATCTTCAATAAAACCAACCAGATTCTTTTGCGTTTTGAAATCAAACTGTTTTGCTCTGGTTATCACATCATGCCACCTCATATCTACCCTGTGTGGCTTTGCTTCTAATTGTAAACTGTGGTTTGCATGTGATTCACTTTTTATTTTTTTCAAGATTTTATTTATTTTTAGAGAGAGGGGAAGGGAGAGAAACATCAGTGTATGGTTGCCTTTCACCTGCCTCCAGCTACAGACCTGGCTGGAGACCTGGCTTGCAGTCTGGTTATGTGCCTTGGCTGGGGATCGAACCAGTGACCTTTGGGTTCACAGGCTGGCACCTTATCCACTGAGCCATCAGCTAGGGCTTGATTCACTTTTTAAATATTAACTTTTCTTCAATTAATGTTGATGCATATTCAGAAATACTCTCTTCAAACTTCTCTGTGATACAAGAGCAGGTTTAATATTTGACTTGCATTAAAAGTAATGATACTGGCTAATGATGCACTTTTTTATTTTTAAAGAAGGGAGCTGGGGGCAAAGGGGGGAAAATGTCCTAAAAAGGGAACTTGCTTTTGTTACCATTGGTCACCTTTCTTCACAATGTGCACCATTACAACTTGCTATGCCTTAACTGATTTAGGCCTCCCATAACTTTCAGTTTTTGATTCATTTTTACACCCAATTCTTGTGATTTCTATTTGCCTATTTGAAATCCCTTCCAGAATGTCAATGCTGTGAGGACAGGGATGCTATTACTCTAGTTTACATAGTACCCAGCGCAATACATGGCACATGGTAGGTATTTGTCAACTTTTTCTGGAATGAATAAAATTTAACTTGAAACTGATGGTAATATGAGGTCTGTCCTGGAAGTATCAAGCAGTGTCAATAGAATTAAAATAGATTGTGTGGCTGATACTTCCAGGACAGACCTCATGTATGTATTTCATATACTGCTTTTATTGGTTCTATTAGAATATTTCTCTGCAGTTTTCATTTACACTACAACTCTTTTATTAATCTACAAACTAAATTTCAAGAGATTGAGAAGTGTACTCACCTAATATCTCTGGTTGGACTAATTGATGCTACAGGTTGATGCACACATTTGATTTCATGGGGTCACTTATTTTTCTTTGTTGAAAACAGGCTGAGCAGAATTCCTGACACCAAGCAGTCATTCTGCAAATTTCTTTTCTAAAATGGAAAGGAGACTGACTTGATCCCATGTGTCTTCAGCCTAGTTTGCATTACTGGTGATGGTCAATGCCATCTTCACCCACAACAGGTGGCACATTTTAGTCTTTGTTTCAGAGGACCAGGTAACCCAGGAGAGCGAGTCTATTTTTTTTCTCTTTACAGATTTAGGCTTCAAGCAATGTGCATTGAAATCTTTTCTGTGCTGGTCCTGTTTGTTTTCAGCAGAGCCTATAGAACCTGTTGTCAGTGGGCTGCCCAGAGCGGCCCTTTGCAGAAATTTCTTTCAGCGGCATTTTGGGATCCAGGATTGGGAACAGCCAGCCCTACTTACTCTCAGTATAGAAATTTACTCCGATTTACAAAAGATCAAGAACCGTTTGAAGGCAGATTTGTACAGCATGATGCAGTAGTGTACAAATGTGTACGTACAAAATAAATTTTGCCTTCTGTATTTCTAGTCTTCCAGTCTAATAGTAAGGATGTCTAGAATCACTGTTTCATGTAGTGTTAAATGATGTTTTTGGATTGCTTTAAGAGCCCCCAGGAAAATTATTACCTATAACTACAAAGTAACAAGACTCAGACCTAAAGGCATCGGTGGAATGCCAGGACAAGTTAATTAAGAGCAGGCCAGTGGCACTATAAGTGGGTCTGACCTCAGTTGGATTTGCTGGTATTCTCCCCTGGAAGAATGCAACATGACCTTCAGAGTCGAGGGTAGCAAGCAAGGTTTTTAGCTCTGTGGTTTTCAATAGCATCAATAAGGTTAAACTCTTAACATGATGCCTAGAAGATGTATATAAATGGGTACAACATTAAAGTTAAGATTCATAATAACTCATAAAGCAGATCACCTGTTCTATTGAGCTCTTAATTTTTTCATATTTTAACAACCATTTATAATTCTTTTTATAAACCCTTAGTGAGAGTATATGCAGAATTGTCTTCCTTATTGCCCACATCCCTCCCCCCGCCAAACACACACATAGTCAAATCAACAGATGTTTATTGAGTATTCATTTCATTATCAGAATGATGCCAATGTGTTAATTGTATTCTATCCTTAGTGAATTTTAGGTGTAGTCATTTTCATTTGCTTTTCATTAATTCCTAGCCAACCTTTTCCTTTATTTGCTTGCTGTTTTCCTCCCTCTATAGCTTAGCTGTTCCTGTTTTTGGCTCGTTTTCTGGAGGGGCTATGACATTTGTTATCAGACTCCTGACCTAATAACAGAACGGGGCTCCTGGGAAGGGCATGTCTTAAGCAATTAGTACTTTGGTTTTTTCTTTATGCCTTCTTTGTTATAGTGGAAAATGGGGAGCGTATAAAATACTAGGAAAAGTGGAAGGAAAAGCTATATGTACTAGAGGGTGACTCAAATGTGAAGTGTGTTAAACTGAGGTGGATAATTTAAGTTTTGATAAGTAATGGGAAACCAAATATTGCATAATGATTTGGCATTATCAGCAGACTTGGATTTTAATACCAAGTTTGCCATTCTTTAAAAAGATATAATAAAGCCAGCTCACGACACCGCCATGAGGGCTAAGTGACATTAGGGGTGAGGGCCTCTCCCAGCACCTCTCCTAAGCTGAAGATAATGGCCACAGCGACCTCATGGAGGCTGAATGGCAGTAGACACCAAGACAAACCTTTGTCTTGCCCCAACTCCTCTCCATACTCTGCAATTAGGGCTTAACATGTTTTCTCATTTAATTTTTGTAACAACCTCATTATGTATCATTATTGCCATTTTTGGACTCAAATGTGCTGCCTGTTGTGGGTGAAGATGGCTCTGAGAAGTTAAGTAACTTGCGCAAGGTCGTGGATTTGTTAAAGGATTTGGGTCGAGATCTGTCAGAATCTAAGCCATTCTCTTGCCACAGGCCAGGCTGCCTTGTATAATGAGTGTGTAAGAGGGATGAAAGGAGTTCATGGAGTGGCCATTCCACTGTTCTTCCCACCACTTCAGTGGGTGAATGACTAATAAGCAAACACTCCCAGAGGGTATTTGCATTTAAAAGAGTAGCTCATTAACCCTAATGAATCTAATTGGTGGACTTCGTGGAGGAGATATTCCTGAGCACTTCAAGGTGATTGGCTAGCCTTTTCTCCTCTGTAGATTATCAGCTCTTCAGGCATCAGATTTTTGTATGTGGTAGAATGCAGTCAC
Organism: Noctilio leporinus; assembly: GCA_004026585.1. Taxonomy (NCBI): domain Eukaryota; kingdom Metazoa; phylum Chordata; class Mammalia; order Chiroptera; family Noctilionidae; genus Noctilio; species Noctilio leporinus. The sequence goes on from PVIW01000543.1 coordinate 408,487, forward strand.
ATAATGCTCGTCTGCCCCAAATGCAACTGAATGGATGAACTGGGACTTGTGGAAAGAATCATCTAAAGGAAAGTAAGTGTAGGTTAGCACTATGTCAAATGAATGTTCAAAAGCTAAGTAACACATTCGGCAATGTTGAGGGTCTTCTGAAGGGTCAGGTAAAATTATGTTCAAAATCCATTTTAGTTTTGGAAATGTTATATTAGCATTTTCCATAGTGTTTTCACAGACCTCCCTCCACAAGATGTTTGGTAGGTATTAGGTGAATAAAATGGCCTCATAGTCAAATACACTGGGAAAAACATGTTTAACATTTCTTTACTAAAGAATTTCTCAGAGCCTTTAATATGTTAAATAAATTGGAAATCAACTGAAAGGGAACACAGTCTGCATGTTTTCCTCATACTTCTGACCATAGAAATATATTTTCCAGGTGAACCCCTGGGAACCTGTTTTGTAGACTGCATTCGCAAGTATTGAGTTCTAGATAATTATTCATCTAATCAAATGAAAGAAAGAAAGTGGCTTTCTGTATTCACAACTTTTCATGTAGGCAGGCCCCACCCTGTCCACACTAGCCCATTCCTATCCTGTTAGGCTCTAGGGTGTTCCAGTATTAACACCCTTCTTTCCCAGATAAGACTGGCCAATTTTGGGGAAAAAATAAAACAGATGAAGGCAAAATTCTCATCTTTATTGCCTATGAAGCTGGTATGGAAGAATGTGGCTTCTATCAAGAAGCAAACAGGTTTCCCAGTCTGAGCCCCAGAATGAGATTGAGCTCCATCTAGTTAGAAGATATGCTGGGCTGGGCAGGCTTCCCCAGGCGGGAGAGGTCCCTACGGAGGGTCGGAGCAGAGATACCACGTGCTTTCTGTGGTCCTCCAGTTTTCAGGAGCAGGGGAACGAGGGGGGGGAAGAGGCAGAATCGCAGTAGCCAACCCCTCCCAAATCACTAAACCCTGAAGTGGAGGGAGGCCTGGGTTGAATGTGGCCTGAGCTTCCCCTTGAGGTGTGTGGGTGCCCCTCCCCCACTCAAACAAGTCTCCTCTGGGTGACCAAATAGGCACGTGGGTTCCCTTTTCATACTGGAGGCTTGTCTCCTTTCCGGCTTCTTTTATCCCTAGTGCTCACTCCTCCATTTCTCCTCCCCCTCAACCTGATTCACCCAGTAGACTGGGATCATGATGATAGTCTAATGACTGTCCCTTTCTTATCTCCTTATATATTTTAAACGTAATTCAGTATTTTATCTGACAAAGTGGACTACTAAAACAGGGATCGGGAAGTTACAGCGTGGTAGTGGTGTTTGTCAATAAAATATTGGGACACAGCCTCACTCATTGGTTTATATATTATCTGTGGTTCTCTTCAGCTGCTATAAGGGTAGATTCAAGAAGTTGCAACCAAGACAGTGTGGCTCACGAAACCTAAAATGTTACTAGCCTGTTACAGAAAAAATAAAATGCCAACCCCTAATTTAAAATATAGATGAGTTTCATTTCAGTTCTGTAAGTCCTGAAAGAGTTTCACTAGCTAGTATGTATATGTAGCCTTTATCATCTATTCACTCTAAATAAAAACTATATTGTAAACCAAGAGAATTACACGTTGTAGCATAAGAGGGTTTTTGCCTCTTGGGAAATTGTTTCTTTCCTTACAAACTTCTAAATGGTATCCACGGGACTGACTGTGCATTTGCTTTGAAGGACTGGAAGGAAGGACAGTGGCTTGTCCTGGTTAGGCAGTATTTGTCATCATCGGTGGAAAGGAATGAGACTAGGTAATCCATGGGGCCTATGGAAGAAACAAGGAATACAGAGAAGTGTCTAGGGGACCAGGGGGTTGGACCAGCACGAGACCCTGTCTTCAGAGTCAGAGAGAGCACGGGGCTCTTCTCTTCACACCACGTCAGCTAACTCAGAGACGCGGTCCTACCCACCTCAGCCCCCGTTCCTCAGGGTCCCTCACAGAATCCCCAGAGGCATCAGCAGACTGCATTCTGCTCCTCCTGAGACTGGCCTTCTACCTGGGAGACCTCGGACAGGGCACTGAGTGCTCTGGCCCTGAGGGTTCACTCCCTGTTAACTGGGTTATTGTGGGGGGCAGTTTTACAGCACCATAATGAGAATTCAGTGTCATGGTGTTAAAAAAGAGGCTTTATGAACTGTAAAGTAATGTGAAAATGTTAGTTGTTTTTGTTCTTTTTAAATAGCTGCTTTGCAAATGAAATTTTGAATATATCCAGTGTATAAATTATAGTTAACTGATGTTCGAAAACTCAAGTACTTTATTTCACATTTGTCACATGCATCTTTATTATTAGAAGTATGGATAAACAGTGTGGTGGTTGCTGGGGTACTAAATGGTAATGGGGAAACTACAATAAAAATTTTTTAAAGTACTTAACTTTCATGTGGGTTATTTAAAAAAATGGGTAAAATAACTGAATTTCTACCATGACAGAATAATTTGTCAGCGGGAGAAAAAGACTTCAAAAATTGTATTTCTTTGGGACTTAGTTTTATTTTTTCCTGTTGTTTGTGTAGTTTCCATTTTGTGCCTTTGTTTATCGAGAATAATCTTGCAGATGGTATTTTTCCTTGTGATCAGTTATTGTCCTAGCTGAGTCATCGCCAGACATGGCATTTCAGTAAACAGTGACGCTGCAGTGGCTTCCAGGCAGATGTGTTGTGTGAGGTCAGGAGCATGGCTGATCGTCCTCCCAGCGACTCAGGCAGAGGGACAAACAGGGAAGGTTCATACAGATACACACCCTGAAATCGGAAAATGGCAAAAGTACACCGAATGATTTTAGCTGAATGGTTTTAGTTAAATCCAGTATCTGCACAGCTATGGGATGGAGTAATAATCATTGTAAAAGGTTAAAAAAAATCTTTATTGAGTTATTTTAACCAAAAAGGCAATAATCTTTCATGTTGAGTGCTGCATGTTTTCTATAAGCCTCATTCATGCGTGGGAGCTGGTCAACACATTTTGACCTCGTTGTCCAGAGACACGTGTTGCCCTGGCTGTTCATGCTGTCATGGTCTCTGCCTACATTCAGGCAAACAAACTTATTGGTCATCGGTGTTTCCACCTGTGATGACCTTTTCTCTGACTTTTAGAGAGAAGCGAATTTCTAAAAATGAGACCCTTGATAGGCAAACTAATAGTCCATTTAAACAGTCATTTAAAAACCAATCAAAATGCTTTAGTGGTGTCCTAGGTCATGAAAGTAGGTAGGTTTAATTTTTTACTTAAAATTATTAACTCTGTTATCTTATAGATATTATCCAGAAGTTCCTAATGCTGTTGTTTCAATATTATTTTTAATTGTTTTTAAAATCTAGTATGTTATGCCATAATTATAGATCCCTTAGTAACAATATAATGGTAGTTCATAAATTTGCCTTTAAGTTTCACGGATATGTTTTAGAAGAAAGAGAGTGTTTGCTCAAATACAGTTTTTATTACGTACCATTTAGTATTACTTTGTCAGTTTTATAGACCAGACAATATAAAGAGAAGTACAGTAACTAATTTAGCTATTATTTATTAAACACCTTTTATGGGCTGGGTCCTGCCTAGCTATTATAATGTTATGCACAGCTGAGAACAAGGCTTTTAGGCTGGAATCTGTACTGATGTGCTTGAATTTTAAACATTTTGGGGAGTTCCTTTATCTTACATAAAATAACTGTCGAGTAAATAAACTATCAATTTAATTCTTCATGTTTTTAGAATTTAACAGAATTGAATTTAATCCTTTAAAATCTTCACAAGATTCTTTTTTCTTTGATTAGAGCTGTTGGTAAACTCAATTTTCAATTTCATATAGAAAAATTAACCTTAGTCTTTCTTACTTGATCTCCAGTCAAGACTTGCGACCTTCCGAATATTAACAAGATTCCTAACCTTTAGTGTCAGAAATCATCATCTGTGAAATTGTGTAATATAACCTGTTGTGGTTATATTCAGGACATTCCTGAATTGGCATCATTTTCTGGGAAGAGCAGTTTACAAATTACTAAGCTGACCTCTCATTATGCTTTAAAGAAATAGGCTAATTGTTTCTTTACTTACCATGTGTTAATCATAGACCATTAGTGATAATTAATAAATAAAAATAGGCCATTAATAAATAGGTTATGCTTATACTTACCTAGGTTTGTGTTTGTCCTGTACTTGGAGAAAGCCTAGTAACTTCATTTAGTGACATAACTCACACACACACACACACACATATATATATATATATATATATATATATATATATATCTACTTTGAGGTAAGCCTCCAGATATACAAAACCTTATAAAGAGTAAACCATATTAAAAGAACTAATTTCGAGGACAGTTATTCTATTATCAAGACTATATTTGAAAACAATTCTCCTTAAAATCTTTAAGTTGTAAGCATTCCTAGTTTATTTGAAATATGACTTGGTTTACAGAATGTGAGTTCACTTCATTCATCCAATATAAACCTTGATAAAACAGGATACATTTCTGGTTTAAGTTATATGTATGTATGGGTAGATATGTATTTATGGATGATTTCTGAGACTGCATCAAAACTACTATTCTTAAAAATTCACTTAATTAGTTTATAACAAAAGAAAATAGTTGCTTCCATAATGTGAAATACATACTATCAAAAAATATTTCAGAGAGATAGAAGACAGTTTGGCCTCAGTGATGTAAAGTTTTCTGTTTATTTTGTTCTTTTGTTTTTTAGGAGATACAGCAAATGAGCAAAGAACAGCAGCCAGAGGTGAAACTTCTGAAGTTGAAGTTCAGCCGGTAAGTGAAACTCCAGAGTCCTTTTGGGCTGAGACTGAGCAAATCATGATGATTACACTCTGAGGATAAATAGTACTGACTATTGCTATGCAGACTGGTGCATAGACAGCAACAAACAGGTGATCTACTCAAAGTCCGGGGACAGCAGTACAAGGAGTGGCTTCCTACATGCTGAGCTTTTCCTTGTGCTGGAAATGGAAACTTTCTGTTGGAAAAAGAGAAATAGAACACTCAAGTTAAAACATCTGAACTATTTTTAGTTGAGTGGTTATCTTCTAATATAGTTGAACAAATAGATTATATATGAACTTAAAAGGGAAGGTTTGAAAATAATCTGTGCAGACTCCACCACCATTTCCAGCACCAAAATGCAGCCTTTGACATCGGTGAGTAGAAAGACTAATTGTTCTTTTCCCCATGAAAACCTATTTGTTCTTTGAGGGTACTTGAAAATGTCATTAGGGCTCTTGCATATGCTGTGTAGAAGCTAACACTGCTTAATCACTGAAATAATTTTTAAGACTTAGGGGGGAATGTTCATTCTTGGGGTAGAAGGGATATCCATGAATTTTGAAACATTCTACATGGTGACACGCCTTTGTTTCCATTCTGCTGTAACACACAAAGGGATCATTGTCTGTGTGTGGAGTGGGGTCAGGACCTGGCCTGTTAGGTTCACCTCCATACCCTTGAAGTCTAGCACAGAGTAGGCAGTCCGAAAGGTCTGTGGAGTGAATAACTACCACCATGAATTGTAAGTAGACAGTAATATCTATTTTAAGAAGATTTTAATTTTTTATATTCAGATTTTCCATAATAAACGATTATCTTATCAAGAAAAAAATACTTATTTTAAGAAGTGAGGTCAGAAGTGTATTGATGTATTGGAAGAAAAGTCATCTTTCCCATAAAACTGCACTCATTTTTCATCATTCATGTGTGCAGCACATATTTATTAAGCACTGACTGTATTCAAGGCAGTGGGTGAGGAACTGAGTACATAGTGGTGAAAAAGATACAAGGACAAAGAAATATGATCAGTCTATAATTGAAGCAACTTGATCTCTTTCATTTACTTAAACATTGAATGATGACCATAAGTAGCATCTTTGATGGGAAATAAAGGTTGATGTATTTGAAGTCTGGCAGAGAGCCACAGGAATGGTTTAGAAATCATCCATGATTATTGAGTTTAATTGCTTAGGTATGGGATTCACTGGAAATGTCTGTGTCACTCACTTACTTTTCAAAGTTGATTCATTGATGGAAAGAATTATAAGATTAATAATTCTTCAGAAAAGAAGCTTTAGAGATTATGATCCTCCCATATTTCAAATTAGCTCATTGTGCTGTTTTATATCTCTCTAATTATATACAACCAGTTCTTACAGAGTGGATTTATATGTTCATGCTATAACAAATATCTCAGAAGTGCCTTCTATTTGAATAGCAGCTGGACATTCAGCGGGGTGGTGTTTGTTATCAAGAGAGCTTGCTTATGTCACAAAAAGGAGGCAGGGGAACTGCAAATGCAACCACAGGGTTAAATCACAGTACAAGAGGATAATAATAAAATACTTTCTGAGGCCATGAAAAGCATTGCGGTTTATTCCTCACCTACCCCCCACGCCAGTCTCCCTTGATCAGTCAAGGTGAGACATAGCCAGCCTCATGGTTTAAACTTCTACATACAGGTTGATGGCTCCCCAAATGGCCTCCACCTAGACCTACTCCGGAGCTCTGTATGGTACCCGGTGCCTCCACTGTGTCTCACAGGGGTCCAGATAGTTCAGCCTTTACTTCACCGAGGAAGAATGAATGATACTCGGTTCTGTCCCCTGCAGCTTCTCTCTGCTTAATGTCCCTCTCTGCTGAGTATCACCTTCCTCTCTAGAGTGGTTCAGACGCAAACGCCCTAAGGCCCCTCTCTTTCCGGCCCACTCCACACTCAGCCCATCAGAAGTCCTCTTACCCCTCCCTCTGCGCCCAGGATCCAACCCCTTCTCAACACGGGCACTGCTGGAACCCGAATCAAAGCTACGGCTTTCTCCGGGACTCTCTGCCTCCATTCTTCCCCCTCAGTCCACTCCCCACATGGCAGACAGGAATGTGAATCAGATCACATCATTCCCGATTTCCAGTCTGCTGGCTAAGCTGCCGGTGGGTGTCAAGGAGCTCCACGTGTTCCTGTTCTGCGGTCTCCTTTTCTCCCCACACGTCAAACCCGTCCCCACCCACAGCTGCCTTTCTGTCCCTTGATCACATTAAGCTCATCCCCACCTCGGCCTCTGCATCTGCTATCTCTTCTTTACCACAGCTTTACTCGGTTGCCGCCTTCTTACCCAGGTCCTAGTTCAAGCGTCAATTTCCGTGACTGTCTTTTCCCTGTTGTGTTTCTCACCAACTCCGTTTATCCTTTTGTTTGCTGTCCGTCTCCCCTGATGAGGACAGCAGGCCCCGTGTGCCTTGAATAGGGCCAGCTACTTAGGAGGTGCTCAATTGTTAACTGCTCAGCTAGAGTTCAAGGCCTCAAATCATCATTTGGGCTCATTCTTCTCACCTTCCTCATCAAATCTGTCATGTCCTATTGATGCTACCTCCCAAATATCTTCCAAATCTGGTTCCTCATCCTCCAACCAGATCCTCATCTGTTCACCAGACTGTTCTTAGACAAGCAGTTTCTTTCCCAAATCCCTTTCTAAAATAAGAGCAGCACATTTTCTTAACTTCTGGCCCCTCAAATGTCTTGAAATCTGCAGAATGAAGCTTAAACCCAAAACCCTGTTCAAACATTACTTCCTTTGTGCACTCTCTTCCCTGCCCCTCTCAGCCGGAGGAAACCCAAAGTCCTGTTACCACTGGTGGTGTCTGCAAGGTGGAGCACACGCCTTGATTGTGCCACCTCAGCCGCTGGCGACTGTCCCACGTGTGGTGTACACAGGTGCCACCATGATGTGTGGTGATGAGTGAAATAAACAAGTGGTGCTCTGCAGATGCTGTCTTAGGAGTAGATCTCTTCGTTCAATTGTTTCCCACCTTATATTATTGACACACAATTATGTTTCCTTTCTGTATGAAAAGAATTCTCTTACTTAGGAGGTACCCATTGTAAAATTATGTGAATTTACATTATTTTTGGCACTCTTACATTAGCATGGAAAAGCATAGTGATTTCAGATAGTTTTTAAAAAGATAGGCATGTAATGAAGAGGTAATTCTTATAACTAGTAGGAAAGATTCTCATTTTTTTAGTGGCTGTATAAGAAATGTTGAAGTATTATTTATAATGAGAAATATTTGGTAAATTAGAATGGATTCCATAAGGCTTAAAAATAACATTCTTTCCCCTCTCTCTAAAAATAATAAAATATTAAAAAAAACATTCTTGGTTGTCAAAATATAACTCATTTTTCTAAGCCCCCTTTGGAGGTGCCTTTTAGTATATAATAGAATACATTTTGAGGGGGATTCGTATAAACATGTATATTACCTACTATTTTCAGGGAATTGTTGGACATGGGATGGAGAAGATACAGAGATACATAATGCTCTGTGGCTCCCACTTATAGAAGCAGAAATTTTCAATCTATTCCTGGATAATTAGAAAATTCTGCAAGTCATCATAATAGAAAGTAGAATAAGTAAGTTCGTGAAACTTAATAACTACAAAAATAGCTGAGATTCAACAGAAGAGGAAATAACAGTAGTGAGAGTCAAGAGAGACTTCATGTGTTACGTATTTTGAACAATGACAATTTTTTCTTATTTATACAGTCAATCTTTATATTACTAAGATAAATTTTTGTGAAATTCAATTCTTCATTACGAACATTTTAGAAATACAGAAGCATATCATTGTGAAACTTCCCATATGTGAATCTAATGACAGTTAAGAAAGGGTTAAAAATTAGTGTCATGTGTCTTACACTCTAGTTTATTTTTAATGGCTGTTAAATATTTTGGTAAGTAACCTGTGATTTTTTCCCTTACACTTTCTAGTCCGAGTATACTTCAAAACTAGGTTCCCTCTCCAAGTACAGCTCTCACTGACATCATGGAAATTCTAACATCTAGGTGGAATATAATTTGAAAGAAGGAGAACTAGTTTGGGCATCAAATAATTTAATTTTTACAGACTTAGAGTGTGAAACATTTTAATACATTAATACAAAATACAATGTAAAGCAGCATATTTATTTACAATGAATAATTAATGGGACTTTTTACTTTGTGAAACTAAAAATAATCACTCATTCCAGAAGACCCTAATTTCTCAGTATGTTTTGCTCTCCTCACTCCTCCTCCGCTGTTTCTCTCAATGATGACTTAGGTCATTTACTTGTTTTTCCCTTGCAGTTCCCTGTACATGGCCCCAAAGCATCACCACCTAAGATAGGACAACTTAAGGAAACACTGAAATAATATAGTTTCTCTCAAATTGTGCTTTACATGTTAAGAGCCATTGGTGACTTTTAACAGAATTCACCACGTTTTTGGTAAGCTGCCGGAAACCCATGCTTGGGCTTATTGAAACTAAAGTCATTAGATTCTAGTACTTGGCGGGAAACGTTATAACTTGGAACTAATTATCCAGTTGGAGGACTAACCACCTCATTCTGCTTTTTCTCGCTTCCTTGTTGCCTTTCTGGGTGCGATTTGGTGGGGAGCTGCTGAGCAGGGCATTTACTTAGTGCCCCCAGCCAGTCCGGGAGCCTGTGATACGCAGCTCAAGGGAGATAAGTGCGCAGGTTCCCGGGTGGTCTGGCTTCAGGGTTTGCCATTATGACTTATCTCTTCAGGGAATGAGCATTATAAGTAAGCAAGTCATTAGTCATTCTGTACTAATCTTAAACCATGGAAAGTATTTTATATTGTCCATACTGGACCATATTAGCTACTAATTTACTAGTGGACCTATTCATGTTTGGTTTTGTAGGTATATATTAGGGCTACCAATGTCCAAATTTCCATTTTTTGAATAGAATTATATCCTATTTTGATGACCATTAATTTTAACACATACTCTTACATTAAATGTTTGTTGAGTTCAAATTGTATTTGCACTACTAAAATTATTTTTTAATTTGCATTTATTTTTGGTCTCCTAGACTGAGGAATATGTTTATTTATTTAGTTCACTGGCCTAAGATAGCAAAACACAAAAACAAGCCAATAAAAAACTCCCCACAAAACCACAGTTCCATTTGTATATTTGTCTTGAGTGACAAATAATTCACATATGCACATGGAGCCACATATAAAAAAATAACTAACAGATGGTATAGCTGCAAAGTAGGATTTATAAAGATTATTATCAGCTAGTGTTATTGAGATACTCTTGTGGTTATACTGACAGAAGACAAAAATTATTATAATAATAAACTGTGACACTAATATCCCCCAACTTCTGTTAACCAAAGTAGCTTATTGCATATTTAATATAATTTCTTAATAAAGACCTGAAACAATCATGCAGCCAATTTATACTAGGAGATTTAATAGACAGAAATTGCAAAAATGGTAATTAAGGTAGTAACAACAACAACAAAACGTTTGCTAAAATTAAGTGCATAATATTAGAATCCCTAGAAAATAAAATAAGGGCTTTGGCGATTTGTTTATTCAGATCGTTTCAAGCACACTTCTCACAGTGTTTGTAATGTTTGTGCATTTGTAAATAAGTTAGTTACATGTGGAATTCATAGTTCCGTAATTTAGGGAAAATTTGATTTTTTTTGCACATACTAATGAAACTTCATATTCATCTTTCTTCTAATGTGTTTTCATACTTCTCATGTCTTTTAACAGAGCCTTCAGACTGTATAGGGATTAATTTCTTTATTACTTTTATTTCAGATGATCATTGAAATGCACGAAAATATCTCTGAGCTTCATAAACGCCATATGATGTAGACTTACATTACCACTCCTTTAAAAGGGGAATATGATGCTCTCATTCTGTGTAGAAAAGAATTGGGGTTGTGTGTTACAGGAAAATGGAGACTGGAGGGAGTGATTTTCAAGAAAAGCAAACAAGTGTTAAGAATAGCATACATTCACTTATTGGATGCTAGGATTTCAGTGTTAAGTAATTTTTAGTATAAGGTGGTATATATAAATTTATAACTTTAAAGTTTGGGGGTTAAAAAGATAATTCTGAAATTATTTTCAAAGGGGAAGGCCTTCATCAGGGAACATATATAAATGACCCATGGACATGGATACCAGGGTAGGGAGTCGGCAGGGCAGGTGAGAGCAACTGGGAAAAACTGGGACAACTGTAATAGAACAACAATTTTAAAAAAGGAAAAAAAGAAATGTTATTTTCACAACATATTCCTAGGCCATATACAGGTATAATGGGTATTGATACTGAAGGCAGTTTAAATTGGTACATCCATTTTTGGAAAGCATTTTGGCAATAGGCATCAAGAACCATAAAGATGTTAATATACTTTGACAGTAATTCCACTTTAAAGATTCTATTCTAAGAACATAATCTTTTAAATACACAAGAAGTTATATGGGCAGAATGATGGCAATCCGCTCAATGGAATCTTTTCCACTTTTCATAAATGAAACATATGATTAATTTTCAATAATTTAAAGACTTAGTTTCACAATTTCAGTTAAAAATATGAGGTACAAAATTATATATGCGTGTAATTGCTGCCATGTAAAAACTGTAGAAAAAAGTGATGTAATACATGAAAACATTAAGCGAAGTTGCCTTTGGGAGGCTAGACATGGGAATTAAATCATTCCTTTCAGTGTTCTAATTTTCTAGTTTGTCTATAATGAGTGTATCTTAAGTGATAGTGAAGTTGGTGGTGAGGAAACAATGTATTTTTTATCAGATACACATTTCTAATAACCACTCCATTGAGATATGATTTAACAATGTATTCTTTTACTTGGGGTCATTTTTGCTTAATATAAGAACATTTTGTGTGCCAGTAACACCAATGGAGCAATCTATTGAAAATGATCTTTGGGAGATATGTTAGCATTTCTCTGCCTTGGTTCATTTAGGCCTAAGATCTCTTTATTAGTTGATCACACAGCACCATATTGTAATCACAGTTTTTCAAACCATTCTGTCTTAGGAAAGTCACATGGCCTAAACCTTTCTCATCAATCAACCCTGACTGTCAACATCATTATATCATTTATAAAGTCATATCCACTCCAAGAAAAGGCTGTGGGATACTGAATTGGACATGTATTTGTCTGAAAAGATCTTGCTTTTTCTTTTGTATCTATGATGTTAAAATTCTTGGTTTGACTATAAAATTTCTCCCATTATAATAATTAATGAGAGTATAATTTTGTCAGATGAGGGTGAGGTTCTTTGTTTTTTGTTTTTCTTAATATAAAACCCTTTCAAATTTCTGATTTATTGGAAAGTGAAGCATAGTTGGATTGTTGCATTCTTCATGCCATTTAAATGGTAAATTTAATCTTGTGATGTTTGTCCTCCTACGCAAGTCAAGTACATTTCTCCACACTTTATTTTCATTTGAGTTACTGGGCCGTGTAATGTTTTTGCTGGATTCCTCTGCTTACCAAGTGTGTGATTTAGAACAAGTTGCTAAGCTTCGTTTCAACTTCAATTCTTAGTCAGTGCAGTAGGTTGATTCGATGCGGTATTAGAGGTCTTTCCCTCCCCCAGAAGTCTCAGCTCTTCACCCGTTGGAACAGTCAATTGGGATTTTGCCACCAAACGCCAATCTTCATACTACTAACTACTATGATGGGTGGGGGCTGCTGCAAAATGGAGATTTCCAGCATTGATAAATCAAGCTCTCATGCTTACGAGGAAGGAACAGTCTGACAGACCTTCCAGGTAAAGCGTCAGACTACAAAAACCACTTCCAAGATCTTTGCTTTTGCTTACAAAGTCTGTCTTGGGAAATGATAAATTTGGCCACTTTCAATCTGTAAATTCTTGACTTTTAAAATTGACAATCAGATTAGCAATCAAATTAGGTTGTCGATTGCTCAAAAAACGTTGGCAAGATGAATTAACGTGAGGCAAGCTTATTGGAGTTTGTAAAGATCTTTTCTGTAACTTCAAGTTTGTAATATTTTTGTCACCACTGTATCTTTGTCCTAATTTCAGTTTTGCTGGAAAAAAAATTAGAATTGAAGCTCATAATTCTGGTAACTTTCTGTCTTCCATTGGGGTTAAGCAGCACAGTGCAACATGTCATTCATTCATCCCAGCCTGTAAGGCCAAACTTTGTGAGGGGTGTGAGAGCCGCCCATTTCCATCCCAAATGCACATATGGCCTGGGTAAGCCGGTGATGGGAGTTGTACCCAACGTTTCTTGCTCAGCACCAATTACTCCTTGCCAGAAAGCTGCTCACCTGCTGCTCTGCCGCTCTGCTTGATGAAGCGAGGTAGCTTAAAGTGACCACAATGATATTTATTTAACGTTAGCAACCCTAATTTAAGTGATATCACTTTAACTGCCTCCTTCATCTGTTGACTCACTGCAATGAAAATCGGAACTGGAACGTTGCTACTACATTCCTGGAGCTAGTTAGATCTAATACATGTGTTGGATATTCTGTATGTTTAGGAGGAACCTTAATGTGGAAAGGTAGCTTTTTGCTTAAGAAATGCAGTTTTCTATCTCAAATTTAGAAATTATTCATTGAAAAGCCATATGGAGTATCCTGTTTATGTTTTGGTTGTCATTTTGTTGTCATATTTCCAGCTTTCACTTTTGTAGTTTTAAAAACCACAAGACCAGCAGGGCGAGAGGTCCTTGTTGGGAGAACAACTGTTCCCTATTTCCCACAGCCGTCTTTTTCTAATCCCTGGTTTTTTAATTAGTAGCAAATGGTCCTGTTTTTCCTTCTTTGGATCATGTTACAGTCGTAACTTCTTGCGGCTGTATAGTTTTAAATTAAAGCACAGCCATGTTTATGTTGTCTTCACACAACTAGAGATCCTTTTTTGAAGGGTGGGTTTCATTTGACTCTATGCAGTGGAAAAGCAGCAGGCAGGCAGGTACTTGGACTGATGGGCATTTTCTGACTATTGCATTTTGTACCTTATTAAGGGTGCTTTTTGTGAATATGCTCATGGGAGCGCATCAATGTGAATACACAGGAGAAATGTACACTTACGTTAAACTCAGCTGCATTTACATAGATGTTACAGTTCTTTCCAGAGCTAGCAGGCCCCATTCCCACCTGTGAGTCAGTTTTTAAAAAAATAAACTTCTATGTTCTTCCTACCTTATTCAGTAATTGACCTTAATTTTCACCCATTCAAGGACTATTTAATGTCCGCTTTGGGGATGTCATATTCTTAGACATGCCTTTCCCACACTGCCTTTTAAATTAGTTAAGAAATCATTATGGGTGGAAATTCATAAATTTTTTTGAACAATAGTTGCATAATGGAAAAAAATGCATGTACTAGAAAACCTCCTAAGGTAAAAGCTAAAAGCCTTATTATTTTTTAAGTAATAGCAACCTGCATTTCCTCTGCCTTTATATACCTCTTGGAGAAAGGAAAAAGACTGGCATGTACAAGAACTAAGAGCACAGTGATAGTGGACCTGAAGTACCATTTACATGATCATCAAAAGCCTATGAACGCTTCCTCAGACATTCTGAACTGAAAAGAGTCAGTAAACTGTTGCATAATCTTACTTCTTCAGTTGGTTTCAGTTGGAGAATAATTTGAAGAACATTCTATTTGTTCATCTCAGTATTCTGGGATTTATTACTGGATCCACACAGCCCAGCAGAGAGCTATATATTTCTCTTGCATTGCTGGTGTCCTGTGCAGATTGCCTTCTCAGAGCTGTTTCTCAGCTCAGCTTGATTGGATTACTCCGTGAGAAACTGTTGTGTGGAACGCATTGTGACATTTATTATCGAGGAAGGTTTACCAAGACATCCTCTACTCTATCACACAGTTTCTCCTGTGTGAAATCCCACTTAGGTCTTCTGATTTCTTCTTGCTTTTCTACCAACAGAATATATTTAGTTTCTACTGAGGTGGTAGTGTTCTTTTTCTCATGGCCATTGTGAATTTGGTATCAAACCATTTTTTTTCCCTATTTTCTTTTGGCAGGAGGATGCTCAGACCTAAATTTATAGCTCGATTGTAGTAATTATTTAGGGTCCTAGAGGGTCTCAAGTCCACAGGTGGCAAACACAAAGCCGAGGGCTGAATCCGGCCCTCCACCTTGTTTTATCTGGCCCGGCACCTGGTTTCTACCCGGCTCAATGAACTGTTAAGGAGTAGTTACATATATACAGCCACAAAATGACATTCGGCCCTTTGAAGGCAACTGTGAGGCTGATGCGGCCCTCGGTGGAAGTGAGTTTGACATCCTGCTCTAGGCTATGTATCTGTATACTTTATTTTCCTCTTATCTCATCATGCTCATTTTTCCTGGGCATTTTAAAATTTATTGTGCAGAAGAAAGAGGTAACATATGTACATAAGTAGGCATATTTATAATACTTTCATAAGTTTATTTAGAGTGTGCTTTTTAATTGATTATGAGATATTATAAAACTCCCAATTTTGATTCTTTCACCTTTTTAAAAATCACATTTGGTAAAATTACACCTGAGTTTTTATTATCAGAGTATGTGGCATTGGGTACTTGCCTGACCTCTTTCCCCGTTCAGCCTCACACTCACCCCTGGTCTAATGTGGTTTCGTCAGGATCCACGTTGACTGCAGGACACGGTGAAAGGAGCCCCTATCCAGTTGCCCTCAGGCAGAGTGGACCTCAGGCACCGGTGACTCCCAACCCTTGCCACATTGGCCACTTCATGTTCTCCTTTTTGCATGCTCTAGATGTACTTTTTTAGAGGTCTTCCAGTTAGATTTTGGCTATCCGTGTGGAGGAAAAGTGACTACCCAGTTTGGAGAGACGATGTTCTGGGAGTAACGATTCCCCCGTTACTGAATTCATACAACCCCTGCAGTGGGAGGGGTAGCAGCCAGAACATGGACTTGATCCTCAGACAGACATGGACCTCAGATCTTGGTTTTGCCAGGTACCAATTTGGTACCTTTGAGAAAATACTTGGCCTCTTCGTGTCTTTTTGCTGTAAAGTGGGAACGGTACTACTCCTTGTAGGGTTACAATACGAATTTAATGAGTCAACATGTAATATTTGTATGTCTATATACACAGTGTCTGACATATACTGCTCGCTCAAAGAGTGTTAGTTTCTTTTCAAGTTGGAAGGAAATTATGGTTGGTGACCTGGAAGTCATGCCAAAAGTACAGTTGACAGGATTAAATTAGTTAGGAAATAAGCTCAGGTGAGAGTTACAGAGACCTGAAAAAGGCCTAAATGTAGGGCTTTATGTTACCCAGTTATGGGAAGTCTGGTGGAAGACGCTGGAAGCGTTGTTTCATGAGCTTAAGTATGTCACAGCCAATGTGGTATGACTCCTGATCTTTTCTTCATAGTTGCAAGAGAGTTATTGCAGCTCCAGCCGTCATATCCACTTTCTAGGAAGTTGGAAAGAGGAAGACAGTAAAGGGAGAATAGTAGAAGTACCTACATTCAGATATTTCCCAAAAAGTCTCGTAGCAGTTTTACTGGCCCTGTTGTATCACATGGCCACCCTTCGTGGCAAGGGAGCCTGGGAAATGTTTTTAGCTTTGCACTTGATTATCCTCAGAAAAATCGGCATTCAATTGTAAGGAGGAAAGAGAAAATACATATTAGATAGACGGCAAGTTGTCTCTGATACAGATATCATCCCATTTAGCTTCTAGAAACTTTATTGTTCCAACATTAGGCATCAGGAGAAACGCCCACTGATAATAATTGGATTCTCTTTGGAATGAGGAAGTCTTTGAGTAGTCAAAGGGGGATGGGAAGTAAAGAAGGATATTTACATGGTGATCATCTTTTGAATCTATGATAAGTTAGGCATGGTACTGGGGGAACTTTACATATATCATCTCACAGTTTTTGTTGTTTTTTTTTTGAGGGAAAGTTGTTGTTTTTTTTTTTTAATTTTATTGTTGTTGTATTACATCCATCCCCTTTTTGCTCCCCTCTGTCCCCCTCCCCACCCATCCATTCCCCCCAAAGTCAATCCCCCCTGTTGTCCATGTCCATGGTTCCTTTATACTAGGTTCTTGTCTAAACTGATCCCCTTTCTTGCCTCTACCTTCCCCCTCCCGCCTCCCCCCAACCCCTTTTCATCTCACAGTTTTTATAGATGAGGCAGAATGTTTTATTCATGTATTTTGTAGAGAAGGAGACTGTGGCTCACGATGTTTCCCAAGGCCACACGACCAGTAACTGTAGTGGAGCTGGAACTCAGACATGCACCTGAACCACAGAACCACACGATTTTGCATTTTGTTGCGTTCCAGCGTAATTTGGCAGACAGCTGTTACTGCACTTGGCCTTTATTTCCCATAATCCCTTGCACTACCAAGGACCACACTAATTACATGATGGCTTTATTTCTCTATAGAATTAAACTGAGCATCTACACCGGATGCCTGCTGTTTCTTGTTGGAAGGTGTGCAGATGAGGCTGGGAGAGACCCGGGGGCTGCTTCCCTCTCGTCACTCTGCTCACAGCGGTGGTGGCTGCCTCTATTTCTGCCTCCAGGGTCATTAGCACAAAGGGACTGTGCGAAGCTGCAGTGACCAATGTCAGGGAGTCAGAATCCAGGTTTGTTCTCTGGTCGTACAGCTTCTTTCCATGCTGGGAGCACACCCTTTCTCCTGGAGTTTATACACACAGTTCTCTCCTTTTCCGGTAGAGCTTCCTTTATCCCTTGCCCTCGTGCTCACTGGGGAAATTCCACCCATCCTTCAGACCTCTGCGCAAACACCTTCCATCTTGGGTAGCGCCTTTGTCTCCCTTAGGCAGAGTCAGGTCCTCGCTTCTGCTCCCTCAGCACCTTGACGCCCGTGTTCTAACTGCCGTGTGGTGGCCAGGAGCTCCTCGTGCGGGCCTCTGTCGGTTCAGTGGGGTTCCTGTGCCTGGCATGTGGCAGCAGGCTCCAGCTCCATCAGTGGCCATGTCTGGTGTGTGCAGGAGTGAATGTTCCCAAGGGCCCGGAGACAGAAGAACTTGTCCGTTCTTTACTTGAGCACTAAGCCACTGTAACTTTGGACAAGTTCCTTATTTCTCAAGTGCTGGGTTGATGGGAGTGTATTTGTAAAGTTACTCTTATCTCTCTGAATTGACTTATTCTTCCAGGTTCTTCCATAATTTCTGTTAGTTTTTCAGGTTATCTTTCCTCATTTGTGTTCTCCAGCTCAAAGGAGACTCTGGTTCCCCAACCCCGAAGAGGCTGTAGCTCTGTTATATATGCTGCCTTTCCTCAAAGCACAGTTGTGTTTTAGATGTTTTTTCTCTATATTCACTGTTTGGCATTCTGACTAAAGATACATTTTAAATGGTATTTTTTCAATGATTCAGAAGTTTGTTATTTTTAATGATTCCTAAGTATCTTTTGTGTGTTTTACCCCTTTAGCTATTTGGTAAAAGACCTTCTTGCACCAAATGGAGCTGACAATAAATTAAATAAGAAGCATCTGAAGATTTTCTTCAAACCATGAATATTATTCTTAATTTTAGTTCCCAATTTTTAGTTAACATTCAACAGCTGTTTACATTGTGCTATATATTACAAGTTATAGGTGATGATTGGAAGAATGTAAGATTCTTGAAAGCTGCAATCTTCTCTGTCTTATTCAGTGTTGAAAAACAATACTTATCATTACGTGTCAAATAAATAGTTGTCTAAAGAAGAAAGGAAGCAGGCAACGGCAGTAGCGTTGCTGTTCACCAGTGCACCACATACCTACAAAGGCCCTGCAGAAATTGTACTTGTGTAAAAAAGCCACTGAATCAGATCAGGGGAGGTGCACCTTTTTAAGTTGGATATATCTTCATGGATATGAGCTGTTTATTTTTCTAAACCTCCACCTCATACCTACTGATGTACTTTCAGCTTAAATAGTTGTTTTAGCTCTAAAAGAAAAATGCATTCGAACTGACTGACAGTGACCAGAGGGGTAGGGGAAGGGAAGAAAGGGGGAAGAAGGGGTGGTCTAGTCAAGGAACTAGTATAAGTGACCCATGGATATGACAACGGGGTGGGGATTGATGTAGGAGTGGGGCCGGCAGCAGGGCAATAGAGAGCAACAGGAGAAAGATTGGGACAACTGTAATAGAGCACCAAGAAATGTTTAAACAAATGCTAATTTATATAAAAAATGGATTCACATTCTGGTATAAGGTGATTTAATCACCAAAAGATTTGATGAGTAACTCTGCATTTGTGCTTTTTTCATTGCCTTACTAAAACCTGATTAGCCTGGTTAATAGATTATAATTCCCTAGCTTCTTATCCAAGCATATTTTGAACTATCAGACCATTTCATTTATTTCAATAAATATTTCTCAAACACTTCTTTTGAGCGAGGCTGTCTTAAGCATTGTTCTCCATGTGTGAAAATTTCCAGTTTATCACTCTTGAAAATTTGAGGTTAAAAAAAATTTATTTTTTGTATTGTTGACAATTTACCATTGCAAGATTATGCAAGACAGTTGACCATAACTGAACTCCAAGACTGGAGGCGGTAACTGTGTTTTTCTAAGGTAATCCTTGCTCAAACAAATTTTAGGGCATCACAAAGCTAGCCATCAGTTAACCCAGTGAACCAGTTAACCATTAAACTGCTTTCCTCAGGCATGTGTTAGGGAGTTTTACTAATGCAGAAAGGTGCTGGTGCTAAAGGATAGAACGAGATCTGAGAACAGATTATGAATTATAAATTGTGGCTAAAGGCATAAGATGAGTAAGGCTTTCTGATACATTCAAATATAATACTTGAACTCATAATTATAAGTGATTAGCATGAATATTCTCTTTGTATCTCAAGTAGGTGTTGATTGTAATCCCACTAATTTTTTGGTTTCTAATATATTGTCTGGAATTGGCAGTCAAATCAAAACCCAAACTTGAAATTAAAATTTTCTAACAGTAAATGAGAGAAGAAACAAATGGACTAGCATTCATTTCCTTAGAATTGTATCTTTCAAATTTTGTATATTCAAATTTGCGAATTAAATACTGGCACCTCTCTCATTTATTTTTCTGCTAATGATCACTCCTGCTTCAGTTCTTTAAAGAGGTTTGCTGCATTTCGCTGTAGCGTGGAAGCCCTGAAGCTGTCTTTTGTAGTGGTCTAAGGGCCAAAGAGCTTATGAGCCTGGAATTTAGTGTATTTGGTACTAATTTGTTTTTAGTTATTCTTTTCTTGATTTTTTGGAACTCTTTTCATGAGGAAACTCTGATTCTTACCAGTTAGTCATAAACCAATTTGGATTTAGGAATTACATAATTTACTACTTCGGAACACTTATTCAAACACCAAATGGTAAAGATGTGAATTAAATCCTCAGAGAAAAACTGTAACTCCTGAAATTTGAGATAGGATCAGAAATGTGGCCAGTGAAGACAAGCACTTTAATATGTAAATAATTATCATAAATGAAAATTAAGCATGACCTTCTTAGGATTCAGTCCCTGTTTTTAGTGGTATAGCTTTTTTGTGTGTGTTTAATGCCTCCATTAACACAAGGAACAAGTAACCTCGATAGTGGCTTGAAACTCGTCTCGAAGGAACACATTAGGTAGTAATTAAGAGCCAGGGTTTTTTTGTTTTGTTTTGTTTTGCTTTAGTTTGTGAAATTTTAATTATACTGTCTAACATGGTCGCCACTTGCCACAAGTTGTGATTGAACACTTGAACTATAACTAGTCTGAATTCGGATGTGCTGTAACTACACATATTGGGTTTCAAAGACTTGGTATTTTAAAAGATTGTAAAATATCTCAATACCTTTTGTTGATTATGTTGCTATGATAATACTTTGTATATAGTGGGTTAATAAAAAGGGGATTAAAAATAATTTCACCTGTTTAACTTTCTTACAATGACTATCAGAAAATATTACATTACATGTGTGGTTCACCTTACAGTTTTATTAGACAATGCCAATCTAATAGGTTAAAAAAATCCTCAATGTGTATAGTAAATATTAGTTATTAGTAGCATACAAGGTCTATCCAGAAAGTACCCAGCCATGTAATAAGAAAAATAAGAACATTTATTGAAGAAGATACAAAATGTAAGAAATTGCACAGATGACAACGATGCCTCAGTCCCCTTCAAAGTAGGCACCTTGGGACCTCACACAGTTCCAATCGCCACTAGCTGCCCCTGAAATCTCATTGATGGTGTGAAATCTTTTCTCTTTCAAAGGTGATTTTAGTTTTGGGGAAAGCCAGAAGTTGCAGGGCCCCAAAACTGGGCTGTAGGGGAACTGAGTTACCTGGGGAACTGAGTCACCTGAGTGATATGTTTCATCAACAAACTCTGGGAGAGAGTGGGCACATTGTCACGATGAAGCCACCAATCACCGGTTGCTCATAGCTGTGGCCTTCTGAATCACCCAAATACTTTCTGTAGAGGAATGCTTAAGCTTAAGGGAAAGTCTGAGGCAGATTTGTTGCTCTACTCACTCAGTAATTTTGAGTGTGATGCCCCCCCCACACACACATGCTCACTCAACAGTGTCTACTGGCTCCACTGACTAGTACAGCATAGGCACCATGTTCACGCGTGCGTATTCCAGTCCACTCTCTTAGTCTGCCAGGTTCAATCAATGTTGTGCAAACCATTCTTATGATAACAATGGTGACTTTTTCCAGACAGAATTATATTTGATCCTTTTGAATAGTCTATCCTTTTGGAAGCCTGGAAAGCCCAGTTATTCTTCCCTACGCAAGGTTGAAGCAGTTGTTCTTTGGAACTGCCAATCCCCCATTCACTGACTGACAGCAATTGATTGACAGCTATGGAAGGAGAAACTGCTGCTTTGTTATGCAGCCCGAGTGAATCAACCACACCCACCATTTCTCTAATTTTCACCTCTTCCCCTGATGGCTTTTACATGGTTAATACTCATTTGATATTTATAGTAACATAAATCTAACACATGTTTTCAAAGACCCAATTTATATATTATCATGTGCCATCAATTCTCATTTACCACCTTTGAATGAGCTTTTGATTTTGTTTTTTTTTTTTTTTTAAGAAACTAGCTGAAGCAGAACCTAAATGTTGGAGCTAGGAAGTAAGCATTTATTAATAATCAGCCTGTCTTTTACAGGGGGGTTTAATTATTTCCTTGTGAAAAAAAATCATATAAGATATATGTGTACTTTATTTTAAATTCTGTAATTTATGAACTGTTTGATACCAACCTGAAGCACTGAAATATATAGAATGAAGCCGCATTATGTTAGAAAGAAGCAATTGAATAGAGTTGGGTAATAATAAAACATGTAAAGGTCATTCTGTAAAGATAAATGTAATACTTGAATTAGTCATATACTTTCTCTAAAAAGTGATGTTAATCTTGTTCCAAAGACTCTGAGACTGGTAGTTTTCTTTTAATGCCTTTCTTCTTAGACCATCTTTTGTATATCATGCAAAGTATCATACAATTAGCGTGAAATGAGAGTGTTTTTAATTTTTTAATTTTTTAAAAGATTTTATTTCATTATTTTTAGAAAGAGGGGAAGGGAGAGAGGCAGAGAGGGAGACAGACATCAATTTATGGTTGCGTTTCACCTCCCTCCAGCCACAGACCTGACTGGAGACCTGGTTTGCAACCTGGTTATGTGCCCTGGCTGGGGAATCGAACCTGCGACCTTTGTGTTCGCAGGCCGGAGCCTTATCCACTGTGCTACCAGCCAGGGCCATGAGAGCGCTTTTTAAATTTGATGACTAAGGGCTCTTTTTCCCCAGTTGATATGCATGCAAGGTGGGGAGACCTGTATCTCACCTGCAGACAGGGTATTTGCTATCTACCCTACAAGTAGCTCCCAGTTTTTATCTGTTCCCTAATGAGGACAGAAGTCTGCAAGTAATTAATACAAGTGAGCTTAATGCACATAAGAAATAGCCACAATAGCCCTGGCTGGTAGCACAGTGGGTAAGGCGCCGGCCTGCAAACCCAAAGGTCGCAGGTTCGATTCCCCACCCAGGGCACATAACAAGGTTGCAAACCAGGTCTCCAGTCAGATCTGTGGCTGGAGGCAGGTGAAAGGCAACCATACATTGATGTCTCTCTCTCTCTCTGCCTCTCTCCCTGCCCCTCTTTCTAGAAATAATGAAATAAAATCTTAACAAAAACACAAAACTTAAACTTTAAAAAAAAGAAAAAAAAAATAGCCACAATGCTGTAGTGTGTGTAAATGTTGCAGATTTGGACAGTTGGTCCTTTCACCTTGCCCTGGATTCCAGGATGGTCCTTTTTTCCTGACAGTTAATTGAGGGCATTTTAGTAAGATCTGTGTGAACATGAAATACTTTTTTGGGGGAGGGGCAGGAATTGTCTTTTCTGTCATTGTGAAAATATGCTTGGTTAACATATTTTTTCCTAAATGCTATCTCTAGAAAAGGTTTGTGTTTTTCGTTTTTTTGTTTTGTTTTGTTGCCTCTATATTCTTGTGGTCTATTTGCTTTTTAGAAATATTTGTCTCTGAGGTTGTCATACGTATAGTCTGTGAGTGAACATCTTTGTTCTTTCAGAGAGAAGTGTTAATATCTTTTTATTAATCAGGAAGGACCCCCTCTATTTTAAACAAGGCACCAGTTTTAAAATATGTGATCCCAATATTGTTGAGAAAGTTTTTATAATTTCCTAGTCATTTGTGCTCACATTTTTATATCGTTGTTCTTTTATAAGTCCTTCACATGTTGCTAGAACATTTCCTATTGTATAGGAGAAACCAAAATTCCCTAAGATAAATAGGCCATTAACGGAGCCACCTTTTTCCCTTTAGGACTGCCAGATTTAGCAAATAAAAATACTGAATGCCCAGTTAAAATTGAATTTTAAATAAACAGATTTTTTTAGTGTAAGTTTGTCCCATATAGTATTTGGGTCATACTTAGACTTAAAAAATCATTTATATTGGATCTGGCAAACATAACCATAATTCAGCTTGCTTTGGGCTCAGCTCCTGAGCCAGGTTGGGTCTATGCCCGGCCCTTATGTGGGCTGTGGGCTCAGCACACTGCTCCAGCCTTGTACTAGAAATATCGAAATATAGGTACCTTTCTTTGAAGCTCAAGTGCTTCAAGTATCTTTCTCCATTTGTCCATATATTTTGGGGAAGATAGGAAGACGCACCCTCTGTCCTCATGTTGTCTGTTCTCATTTTAACAAAGAAGATATTGCTCTTATAAAGTGGCAATGTAGACTTGGAAAGCTAAGAGGATGCCTATAGCAGAACTGGGATTCTCTCTCTCTCTCTCTCTCTCTCTCTCTCTCTCTCTCTCTCTCTCTCTCCCACCTATTTTCAGAGAAAAGATGCATTTCCTGTTTGCTCTGTGAATGTGGAGGGCAGTAGCTGAAAAGTGACTTCTAAATGAACACTGCAGTCCAAGTGAAAGTTTTAATTTCCCTACCCTCTCCTCTCCCATGACCTTCTACCTTGCCCCCAACACAGCCAGTCCTGTGAACTCACTCAACACACGCGTCCTCATCCCTTATCATCTGCATTCTCAGTAAGGTTTCCTGGGTGATATTCCTCCCTCCAGCCTCACTCCCTTCCAAAATTGACAGCCAGCAGTGAACCTGCAATACCACCGGCCCACTTCAGTAACTAACTTAGCACTTCAGGTCCACCATGCTGATTAGCATGGCACTCAGTGCCTTTCCTGATCTGGGCTCAACTTAATTCCCCCTCTTACTTCTTCCTCAGCACTTGATGCTACTGCAGTAACACTACTGCAGTACCTCAAACATGCTTCTTTGAATCTCCGGCTTTTTGTATATGGGTTCCTCTGACCATAGTGTATATCCCCTTTTATCTTCCTAGCAAAATCCTCTATAGGCACTATTTTTTCTGTGAGGCTTTCTCTGACCCCTTTGACTGTCGCTAGAGTGAACTCTGCTCTCTCCTGTCACCTTTGTTTATACTTATGGCATCACCCACACAGTATGTCACAGTGTATTGTGATGGTTTATTTACATGTCCACATGGTTTATTTACATGTCTACAGGGTACAGGTTTTTGAGGACAAGACATTATTATCATCTTTCCCAAATCTCTAGTTTCTAGCGTTGAGCCTACAAAACCACAAGCTCTCGAAAAGTGTTTTGAGTTCCTGAGTGGATCCCACTGTCCACTAGGGAAAGCTTTAGGTAAATCCAGTCCCCATGAACTAACCCTGTGCTGTAGCTACTCACCATCACAATGTTGTCCTTTCTTGCACACCAGCTAATGAAAAGTGCTCCTTCACATTCTACTGGGTGCTGGTGCTCATTAGTTAACTGTGAGATACTTTTGTAGAGTAAATGAAGTACTTCCATATAGAGGGTGGACAGGGGCAGCCTAGGTTCTGTATCTCTCCTTTCACTTTTGTACCTTCTACCTCCCCTAAGGCTGTGTAACTCATACAGTTTTTTGGGGGGTGGGAGGCCAGGTGAGGGAGGAAGAGATTCTTAATGCAGTAGCCTGACATCTCTCCTTTCCTGCTAGTTTTCCTACAAGAAAACTTAACTGTCTTGTGCTCTAGCCCCTCAGGGTGTACCCAGTTATGGAAGTTAATAATTCACAATGAGATACGCAATTATGTTGATAGCTCAAAGTATAACTCTTCTC
The DNA here is from genome assembly GCA_004026585.1 of Noctilio leporinus. NCBI lineage: Eukaryota > Metazoa > Chordata > Mammalia > Chiroptera > Noctilionidae > Noctilio > Noctilio leporinus. Next base: position 434,008 of record PVIW01000543.1, read on the forward strand.
AGCCATTTGCAATTTAACAGATGTTTTTAACTGCAATCTGCAAAGAATAATACTGGCATGAGGTATATAGCAAGTATATACTTTATGGTAGCAAGGAAAAGGTGTTTTTTTTTTTTTTTTTTTAATGAATCTGGGAAACTTGTAATCACTACTCAGGTAGTATTACTTAGGTGCTGCCCTGTAATGTGCATGCACACGGGTATCAGGAATAGCATTTGTGGCATGAATCAGGGGTTGGTTTTTCTTCATCTGACAACATCCCAAGTCAGGCAACTGAGGGCCAGTGTAATGACCCTATGATACCACCCATGCCCTAGACTTCTGTCTTTCCGCTCCATACCTTTAATGTGTGGCTTCCACGTACCAGGTTGTAATCAAAAGGGCCATATCTCCAACCACAGAAGACTGAGGCAAAAGCAAGACCCCTTTAAATAACGTTTTGAAAAGCCTTATCAGCTAGCTTTCAATTATATCACATTGGCTACCTCTCCCAACAGCGATGGCTGGAAATTGCTATTATGAGTCACATTGCCACATACAAGATTGCAACTTATAATCTTAAAACAGTTCAATGTAGAGCAAAGAATCTGTTGTCTTTTGCCTTTGTAAGATTATTCAATTAAAAAATATTTAGAACTAAACATTAAAAATTTTGGTTATTATAATAGAATTTCCTTTGTGATGCAGATGCAATTATTTTAATGAAATAAAAGGTCTCGTAAGACTATTCAGATAATATTTATAGCATTCCCAGCATGTCCATAGTGCTGTACTCAGTGCCAACAGATGAATTGTTTTTTGCTCTCAAGTGTTGCATCATCCTAATATTCCAGGACAAAAAGACAAATTAAAATTTAAATAATGGTGTTTTGTAATATATTATTGTTACTCATATAGTAAAAATGAAATCCTAGCATAGACTGAATTCTGCATGAGAAATTCAGAAGTTATAGTCATCACTATAGCTGCAATGGCCAAAGAAGGACCTACAGAAGGGAGGAGGGGAGTTAGTAGAGTTGGACAGGTAAACAAGAGTGGCAGAGGCAGGCCCCCACCTCTGACTTGTACCACTTGTTGTCTGAGGGGATCTTTACGCCAGTATATTTAATGTTCTTGTATTATTTATGTATTTTAATATTTTAAAATATTATTTGTTTATACTTAAAAAACAAGTCCAAAGAGAAAATTTCAGCCCACTATCATAAATATAAAGCCACAGTAACTTTAGAAAATGTTGATATTAAAATTTTTAAATACACAGTGAAGTAGAAGTAATAGTAAACCTCAATCAAATTGTTTTTTTAGAGGGGAAAATGGAACCTTCTGTGGTCAGTCGGTGATAAAGGGACATCTGGCTCTATGCCCTGTCGCCTAAGACAAAAATGAAGCTCCCCAGCCAGTGAGACAGTTCTGGTTCCTAGTGTTGATGTTAACCAGCCACAAAAATTCCAATTCACGTGTACATAAAGTTGGAAATACGTAAATACACTTATTGCCATCTTTCATGCATTGTTTGTACAATCCGTTTTTAATTAAAATAGTGTAAATGATGGGGGTGGGGGTGGTGGTAAATGTTTGTTTCAGGAAGCCATTTTCAGGCCATTTCCAGGCCATTTTGAATGTGTCAGGTTATTGAGTAATGTTTTAAAAGGGCCGAATAAAAGAGTCCCTTTGCCATTTACCATTGCCATCTTGTTTGAGAAAAAACCTATAGAAGTGTTGTGTCAAGTTGAAAATATTTTCAGTCGGTTCTCCATTTGAGTTTAGGCCCAGGGTTTTAGGAACCAAAGGGGCTTTGATAGTTGCTGGTCGGGGACATGGGCCAATGAGGTTAGACGCCTGACTGCCGGAGCCCAGTGTTCGGGAGCCGGCCTTCAGTGGCAACAACTATTATTTATTTCCCTTCTGCTCTGCTTAGATACTAGCTGAGTGTGGTGTGTGCACATTTAGTTCCCCATTTTTTATTTTATTTTATTTTTTTAAAGATTTTTACTATTTTTCAGAGAGAGGGGAAGGGAGGGAGGAAGAGGAAGGGAGGGAGGAAGAGAAGGAGAGACAGACACATCCATGTATGGTTGCCTTTCACCTGCCTCCAGCCACGGACCTGGCTTGCAACCTGCTTATGTGCCCTGGCTGAGGAATCGAATCAGCAACCTTTGGGTTCCCAGGCTGGCACCATTCTACTGAGCCATCAGCCAGGGCTTCCCCATTTTCTAATAATTAAAAAAATGGGCAGTCAGAAATGTGAAATGACTTGACCAGGTCACTCTGCTAACATGTGGCTCAGACCTGAATTCAGATGTATTGGACTCATTCCCAACACTCAATTGCCAAGTCAGAATGGAGGCTGTGTTTCAGGGCTTCCCAGAGCCCCTCACTCTGAACTCACTGCCACCGGGTCAACCACCAGGGCCCTGTCCCTGCTGACCTCCGTGTGTACACACACGCTCACACGTGTAGGGGCTGCCACCCAAGGCTTTGATCTAGGAACGAAAGGACGTAGCCCCTGACCTGTTGTGCCCTCCACCCAGCCTTCCTTCCTGCTCCTGGCCTCCCAGTGCTGCTCCTCCTCCTCTTCCTCCTCCACACTTGCACAGTTGGTGGTACACACCCTTGCTCGGCAGGAATCACTGACCAGACGGGACTAAAGTCGACCTGCCCAGGTCGTCTAGGGCATTGAACGTCCCATCTGAAAGTTTGACCTCTATTTTATTTGTGTTAAGAGGTCATGGACAATAATGACACTTTGAAATTAGGGTATATAAAAATCAGTGGTTTTTCTTCAAAACACAAAGTGGAACACTATTACAAGGGGTAAAATTTCTCATGGTATTATTTGACCGTACAGTCAGGTCACTTTCTACGGAAACGTCGTGAGTGCATTGCAGTATCTCGCAGCCATTTTCATGTTGTGTCTGTAGCAGTTCTTAGCACCAGCACTAATGAGGACTTGGCTTTGGTACAGCATCTAGCAATTTTTCATAACAAATTCAGTGAAAAGGGTAAATTACTTAGAAAATATATTTTTCCTGATGAAAATTTAAGTTTGTCATGTAATGCACAGCAACAATCCCTTAACATACCTCCTTTTAGCAGGGAGCAATAACTGTCTGTTGGTTTGGGGAACAGGTGATTTCTATTTGACTTGAATTTTAAAATTGTTCATTCAGCAAGAAATTTTTAAGCATCTCCTTTGATCATAGATTTGCATTAGCCCTGGCCACTTGGGAGGGGAATACAAAGACATTTAGTGAGTGCAAATCATAGACATCTCTGGAAACAAAATTAAGGCTCATTTTCTTTTTTCATAAATGTAAATGAACAGGAAAAGGATAATGCTGAAACCTGAACTAGAAATACAACCAGTCTCATACCATGGGTCTGGCTGACAGCACATCCCATTTTTGTTTTAAAGATACATTTCATATTCTGATATAATCTTAAAAAATAATTTTGTATACTTGTCATTGATGAAAAATAGTGTGACACAAAGGTATATGTTAATTTAATTGACACTAGCCCTAATAAAACAGGAAAAAATCATGCAGCATCAGCCTTCTGGACATCCTTGGTCAGGTAGGGTTTAGGGCTCGAATTGCATAAATTACTTACCAATTCCTGTCAGAGAGTCTCTTGTTTGTCCTTTCCTTTACCTCTCCTGTCCCAGGACCAGAAGCGAGACCCGTAGCACTCCTCATCTGATTACAGATCTGTGACTAATCTTTCTGCCTCCTGACTTGGGCCTTTCTCATCCCTTCTTTATGCGGTGTCAGGAGTTGATACTTAAAAAAAAAAAAAGTATTTTCATCCTCCCACCCACCCCAGAAATGCAGTGTTACCTGCGCTGGCCAGAAACACACAGAGCTTAGCGGGCATTGCCTTTGGGCCTGGGGCTCTTGCCAGCCTGTCTAGGCCTGTGTTCCACCTCGCCGCAGTGCTGGAGTGGACCTCGTGTCTCCTGCCTGCGCAGCGCTCTTCTTGGCTGGCTGTGTTGTGAGTGTGGAATGTCCTTTCTACTACAGCTGCTGACCTTCAAGCCTGGCCCAGAATGTGACTGTTCCCAGGTCTCATGGCCCCCTCACCCTGCAGTCAGTTCTCCATTTTGGGCACTCCCACGCTATGTTGATTTTTCCTTCCATTAAGCATTCTTAAAAATTTAGTTGTATGTTCCAATCTCTCTCTCTCTCATCCTTCCTTTCTTCCTTCCCTCCCTCCCTCCTTCCTTCCTTTTTTTCCTTCCTTTTTGTGACATGTGTGTCTTTCTTTTTTGCTCTGGGTACTCAGTAACTTGGAGCCAACTCTGCAGTGTTGAAACACAGTCATACTGATCCTTATTTCCAGCATGTTTTGTTTCTATTTTCCTTGTCCCTGACTTTCCATTTCAATGTTATCTTATTCCTCTACTGGACGTGAGTGAATATAAGTAAGTATTCACATGATGTGCATCCCCTCTGAGGAAACAGGATCTGTCTTGTTCACCTTTGTTTGCTAGCACATGTCTTCATTGGCTAAGTGAATGCAGTTGAATCAGGAGCATATTTCTTTCTCGATAACAATTTGCGTAGAGAATTTATCATCAGTTTTGATGAATAAGATAATTACCCAAACATTTTCTAGTGTGGATATGAGAATATTTGTTTTAATTATAAGAAAATAAATTGTCCTTAACATGTATATTTTGTTGTTAAAAATGAACCTTCATTTTCTCACTCATTTTTTTTTAAGGTTTTATTTATTATTTTCAGAGAGAGAGGGAAGGTAGAGAGGCAGAGAGGGAGAGAAGCATCAATGTATGGTTGCCTTTCATCTGCCTCCAGTTACGGACCTGGCTGGAGACCTGGCTTGCAACCTGGTTATGTGCCCTGGCTGGGAATTGGATCATTCATTTTTTAAAAAAATGTTCAGCCAAGGACATTTTTTCATTGTGAGAAAGCGGAAGAGAGAGAAACATCAATGTAAGAGAGAAGCATTGATTGGTTGCCTCCCGTACGTGCCCAGACCGGTGATTGTAGGCACCCAGGCAGGGACATAAGTAGCAACCTAGGTATGTGCCCTGGTTGGCAGTCACACCCACAGCCTTTTGATTATGGGACGATGCTCCAGCCAAGGGAGCCATGCCAGCCAGGGCTATTGCTCTCGTTCTTAATGAGGATGGCAGGATACAAATACTAATGATGTGGAACTTACACATTTATAAGGACACTTATTTGTATTGTTAGATATTCTGGGCTAGTATAAATTGGAGGCCCCTGACTAGCAATTTGAATTCAGGTAACATCCCTTTTAGTCTGATTTAGTCCCTCGCCTCATGTCTCTGTGTCCAGCATGTCCTCATCTCAGAGCTGCTATACAGAACGTTCCAAGTATCCGTCTCTTACAGAAAGTTACTTGTCCTGCACGTTGAAAGTGCCAGTTGGGGGTGCAGCACATGCTTCTCTGTACTTTTAAAAAATTATCTGAAATAGTTTATCATAAAATCAAAACCAAGAATGACAAAGGTCCACTTGTTAGATCCATTCTTGATGCTTTCTGTATTCCTTTGAATAAAAGAAGTCAAAATAGTCTCTAAATCGCAGGCCAGTTTTGACTATTCTGAAATTTGATTACTTAGTTTTGTGTTGGTTTTAGGCTCATTTTTGCTGATTATGTGAACCAGACTCCCCACTGAACCTCCCTGGTGACCTGGGCCAGTGTGCAGGGCTGGGGGCTGGGAACCTCACTTCCCTAACTTTCTTGCATTTCCCCCCTGACACTGATGGGATAATCGCCTTTCATACCTTGTAGGAGTACTGTGAGATTAATTAATGTTTGTGAAGTGTTTTTAGGATCACGATGAAAGGCATTAATTTGTAAGCATGTGGTATTATTATCGTTATTAGTAGTAATAGGGATGGTTGTTTAATGCAAATTTTCATCTAAGTGTAGTGTCATATTTTCAAAGGACAGTCTTTTTCTTTGTGGCCAGATGTGGATACAATTAACCCTTTACCCTTTATTTTGAAGATACAATTAGCCAAGTGTGTATGCAATTAGACGCGTATGCAGTTTTTTGCCAGAGCAACTAATTACAGCCTTGGTGAAAAGTCCTTTTGAAAACACTGGCCCTTTGAATCTGGACTGTCCTATCTCTGTAATAAGCATGTTGTGCAAAGCATATCTGGGGGCCATGGAGTCTCCTAAATAGTGAAGAATTGCTTTTGCGGTTACTGGAGGATTTTACTTTCTTGAAGCTATAGCTTTATTTTTTGCCCAAACCAAAAAAGCCTTCCACGTAGTTCTGGTTTCAAAGGATTTATTGATTTTTCTTAATCTTGACATTCAGCTGAAAGATTTTCCACAGACTACATTTTGTGAAACAGGTTTTTCTTTTGTAATTATTTTTTCTCTCTTAAAAACTCCATTTCTTTGCTGTCTCTGATCCAAAGATATCATTTCATATTCCCCTTGATAAATAGTGAGTAAAAAATACATTAGTACTAATCCTCTCTTCCCAGATATGGCCTTGTGACACCATTTTACAAGGGACTTTTTAATCACTGTGATATAAATTCTGTAGAATGAACCATGGAGACCAGGAAGATATGGTAACACCCATTTGTCTCTGCTGATACCCTGTTATTAAGTCACAGGGAAATGTTCATGGCTTTTTTAATAGGAAAGTTTAAAAACAGCCTTTTTTAAGATGTTTCTACTCTTGAATATTTCCTGAACTTGACTTTGAGATTGAGAGATGAGCCAAGCACACTTGTTACCTCCTTGGAGCTTGGAATAAAATGCTGAGGTAAGGACGGTGCTCAGGTCCTGGGACTGCAGTAGGTACCCTGCAGACTGGGTGGGGGTGGGGTGCTAATGACACTGACGGGGGAAACAGTGGAAGCTTCTCATAAGCCGCGTTTAAGACAGGACCAGAAGGACAGGTCAACTTTTGGTAGAGAGCAAACATTTTTGTGTGACTAAGGCCTGAGCTGCTAAAACAGAGGCAGGTTCAGGGTGAGGGACTGGTTTTGCTCCAGTTGCAATGGCCTTGAAAGGGAAGTGCCAGGAAATAAGACTAAACAGGCAGCTTGGAGCTACACTCTGGAGGGCCCTGAAATGTAGGGAGAAAAGTGTGCATCTCATTCAGCTGCCAGTATGAAGCCAGTCTACAGATTGACAGAGTGACATGACTAGAGCCAGGCTTTGAAGTTGAGCAGGACACAGCCCGCCACAGGAAGTGCCATGGGAACAGACAGGAAGAGAGAGAGGCATTGGGAGAGGATGCCAAAAATGAGACCAGCATCACCTGCACAGTTGGCGTTGGCAGTTATTACATGGGCGAGGTATGCTGTAGAGTTAGTAATTCTTGGTATCGGCAACTGTCTATCGAGGTGAAGGACCATAAGGAGCTGGGTCAAGATCACTGGAAAGAAAGAGGGAGGTACCTTTCATTGAAATAGTCCAGGGGAGTGGGCAGATGCAAGAGACCTCACTCTTGGGAGTTACCTACACCAAGGCATGTTTATACACATTGACAAAGTAGCCAGCTAGAAGATTAATTCTAGCTATCCAATGTACTGTTTCCAGTAGGAATGAGGGAAAGAATTAGTTTTTCTCAACAACAACAAAATCAGCCTATACTGCTGGGGCATCTTATTAACATGGCAAATGAGAGACTATAAACAGAAAGCTTAAAGAAATTAAACACATTTCTTGGAGTCTGTTAACCTTTATGGTATGAAAAACTAATTGGAAAGCCATACATGCTAAATATCCAAAACACAGCTCTGTGTATATGCTTAAAAATATTTTTCTTTGGTGGTTACTTTTTCAAGTTTCTATTGGAAATGCTTGAAATGAAGAAGCCAGAGCAAAATAGTACTTGCCTATTTAATCTTAGGAAAGTCTGTTCTCCATCTCCTTCTGTCAAACACTGGTTTCCAAGGAGATTCTATGGATAATTTATCATGCCATCAGCCTCAAGAATGTGGAGCTCTACCCTAGTATTCCTAACATCCCTAGATAACCTAATACAATTCAGTCATCCATAAATTTCCTGTCTTTTTTCCAGCATCTTTACATTTTCAGGCTGTACCATGTCACTGAACAATAAATCTTATAATTCAAGGAGATATTACCAATTATTAAGCGAACTCCTCAGCCTTCATTTCTAAAATGAAAAGTCTGTAATCCATATGGTTAGTTACTCTATGCACATAATTGCAGTTGCCTTTTTCCTCAAGTAATGAGACATCGTGGGAAGACTATAAGCTTTGGAATAGTATCTAGTTATCTTTTCTGTAAAATACAAGCAATTAAATTTTACTCAGTTGTTCAGGCTGAATCTTTGGAGTTCTGTTGGCTGTACCTTCAGATACTTCCAGAATCCATTACTTCTTACCTTCCTCACTGCCTCCTTGGTGTAAGCAACCATTTTCTCCTTCCTGGATTACTGTAGTAGCCTCTCAACTCCTTTCTTCCATCATTGCTGCTCAGCAGTGTCCAAACCTGGAGAATTTCTATAAAATGTATTTGAGCCAAACAGAGCATATACCTGGGAGCAAGAACTCAACAGACTGAGGAAAAAATGCTCCCTAGACTAGCAGCCTACAACATCTTTTCTGCACTTGGAATTAAGGAGGGAACCCTAAGGAAGATTACAGGAAGGTGGAAGAAAAGGAAGAAGCCAAGACAGGGACTGTATTGAAGGATAGTTAACAAGATCATGTGGTCTCTCAAGGGTGGTTTCTCTTGAGGGGTCTGAAAGGAGGCATTCTGAAGGTGTGTTAAAGCAGGTGCACGGAAACAAGGGGAAGGGCTTGCTTCAGGCAAAGATGACTCTTACATAGAAACATACATATAAATATAGAACATATAGAAATATGTGTGTGTGTGTGTGTATAATAATAAATATGCCTGGGGCATGGCTACCCACCTTGACCTGACCAGTTAGGAATATAGGATCAGATTACCCTATAAGGTTACTTCCCATAGAACTGCTTTCTCATCCACAGTAGTCTATTATTCCCTCTGCTTGTTTTGATTCGTTTTTTCCTTTTTCTATTATTGATTATGCAAAGGACACAGTTAACTCTTTTCAACCATAAGGCAGAATCACTTTCAAGTTCAAGTCAAACTTCAAAGTCGCCCAGTAGCCCCTAGTGGTACTCCCATTTCCGTTTAGTGCTGCATCCTCGCTGCCTCCTGGTTGGTCACACTCCTGCCTCCAAGCCTTGACATTGGCTGTTCTGGCCTGGAACACGCTTCCCTCTTCTACAAGTGATTCTTTGGTTATCTTCGCAGGAACGCCTCTCCTAACTTTATTAAAATTGTAACTCCCCACCCCAACAACTCTCCATCCCTCTTTTCAGTTTAATTCATTTCTAATCCTCACTCAAGGACATGTTGATTGATTTTTAGAGAGAATAAGGGAGAGGAGGGGAGAGGAGGGGAGAGAGAGAGCAGCGTGAGAAAGGTCTATTGGTTGCCTCTTGCACACGCCCCAACTGGGGATGGAACCCGCAACTTAGGTTACATGCCCTGACCCGGGATCAGCTCTGCAACCTTTCGGTGTTCAGGATGACACTCCAACCAACTGAGCCACCTGGCCAGGGCTCTGCTTTATTTTCCTTCATAGTACTTATCCCCATCTACTGCTGTATAACGTAGTTCATCTAATTTTATTATACATCCTCCCCAGTGCTCATCACAACACCTGGCAAAGTGGGAGTGCTCAGGAAATATTTGTTGAATGAACAGACACAACCACACTTTTAGGCACTGATTACTAAATGCAATTACGTATCACAATAACACATATTTATTTGCTCCGGTAAATGTTACCTTCATTTGTTCCCCTTCATTTCTCAAGTCATTAAGAAATCAAATTTAACATAGTTTTATGCAGAAAACTTACCATTACTTAGCATGTGGCTGTAGGACTGGAATAAATGGGTGCTTTCAATAAGCATTCTTCCATTTTTCTGGCCACTCCTTCAGGCTTAGGAGATCTTCCTGCAATTTGCCTGTTGGAGATTGTATTACTTAGAAGGTATTTAATAAATCTGACATTTACAAAAATGTTAGGCCAGTCTTAGTAATGGTTTCCAGACACTCAAACTTAAAATATTTTCCATGTAGATAAATTTATATCTATTCCAAAATTTTATTTCAGTTTCCACAAATTATATTTCTAACAGCCTTCATGGAAGAAAGCTTGTCAAAAGCTTTTTTCCAATGGATAGTAAGTACTTTTCAGTAATGATTGTTTTCTGACTAAATAACATATGTCTACTAAGAAAATAACCCTGTTGGGTACCAACTTATTTTTATGCATAAAAAAATACACATATATGTGTTCAAGAGGGTAAATTATTCAAATACTTTCTCAAAATTATTAGAAGTGTATCAGTCACTCTTTTTCATTGAATTCTGTACTTTCTGTATTTGTGTTTTTATTTTGTATATGTTGATTCTGATATTTGATGTAACAGGTTTTGTGAATTTTCAAAAATAGCTTCTTTATATTTTAGAAGTATTTCTTGCTTTATTTTTTTATCCAATAATATAGAAGATGTTTATGTAAGTTTTTAACATTTTCTGACCTAAATTTTACTTAACTGTCAAACCCAAGAATTACATCTTTTGGCTTTTTCTTTATAACATGTAATCCTTCATACTCCGTCTAATTATACTATATTATACTACTATACTAGTTTTTACTAATAATAGTAGTAAATACTATATTATTATTTATACTACTGTACTAGTTTTTACTAATAATTTTAAGGGTTAGATTTAGTTAATTGTATTAAATAACTATTCTTACTCTGGTTTCATATTCATAACAATTACACTGACTTACCTCTGTATGTAACTGCCTTTATGCTTACCATCAATCTTGATACAATAATTTTATCTCCCTGAATTTCTTAATTTTCATGTTAAACACCTTTTGTGTAAATATTTTAAAAATGGCTTGGATATAAGTTCTTGCATATTTACAACTGATTTTTTGGTTGTCTTTACACATGAAAATATTTATACACACATGTGAATATTACTCAGCCATAAAAACAGGAGGAAATCCTGCCATTTTGACAACATGGCTGAAACTGGAGTAAATGACATAAGTCAGACAAAGACAAATATTATATTGACATATATGAAGTCTAAAAACGAAAAACAAGCCAACAAAAAAACTCATGGAAAAAACAAAGACTAGGTTGGGATTGTTGAGGGGTAGGGAAAATGGGGACATGCTAGCCAAAGGTGCAGACTTGCAATTGGAAGATGAATAAGTTCTGGGGATCTAATAGCAAGTATGGTGACTAAAGCTAACAATACTATCTTGCATACTTGAAGGTTGCTAGCAGGGTAGATTTTAAATGTTTTCAACATATATACACATAGGTAGCTATGTGAGGTGACTGAGGTTTAGGCAACCTCACCGTGATCACTTCACAATACATACACATACCATATCATCATGTTGTACACCTTAAACTTACACAAGGTTATATGTCAATTATAATCAATACAACTGGGAAAAAAAGAGTAGCATTTCCTTCCTAATGAATAAGGAAAAGGAATGGAGGGTTTAAGAGTAAATTTTGTTACTAGTAATGTTCTGTTCCTTAAACTGAGTGGCAAAATACAGGTGCTTGCTGTATTTTATTCTTTATGTTTCCCATATATTTTAATACATCTCCTCATTGTTTAAGCAATGAAGTGAAAATAGACATTAGGGATGGCCAACTTTTTGAGACATTTCATTATACAGATGAACAGAGCAATACAGCATTAGAATAAAGTAGATATTGATAAAAAAAATACTTAAGAACATAATAGATGTTATACCATGTTGGATGGTAATAGTGACTTAGAAGAAAAGTGGAAAATTGTCACGAGAAAGAAGGGGTAGTTTCAAGAACAAAGTTCTTGAGGAGAGAGACAGTCCATCCCATGTCATGGGGGTGGGGGAAGGTATATGGCACAGTTGCAAGTAGGTTGGTAGATTTGTTGGTGGGAAGTTGAAGATGGTCTCTGGAGATTTTTGTGCACATCTTTTAATACTCTTAACCCCCCTTGCCCAAAGAAAGAGCTAACAATCAGTAAATACCATTTAAAGAGAAAGTGTTCTTGGAAGTACTTTAGGGAATCCTCAAGTATTAGTGTCACTAAAGAATTCAAGGAATTCCACTTGGTATAAACTCTCAGCATAACAAATCATCTTATTTTTGTGTTATTGCATACAAAAGCATGCTTTCATATACATTCACTGGATCACTGGAAAAGCCGTCAGGCAGACATCTTGGAAAAGATAATGTCAAGGAAAGAATTGTCCCATCTGGAACATTCTGAATTAGTTCTAGTTTGAAAAAGAATGAGGTATATCTCTCCTTATATCTAACCAGATTTTAGCTTGCTATAAAGAGACATAACACCTTATGTTTTGGTCCCAATCCTCTCTGTCCTCCATCCTAGTTCTTGTCAGCTTGTATTATGTTAATAAATGAACAAAAGAGCTCATTTAAAACCCTGTCATTGAATACAGGAAGGCATACACTTTTCTCCATGGGCCTGTATGAAACAAAAATAATGATGGCAGGACTTGATAATGATATTTGACAGTTAAGAATGTAATTTCTAGCTCTGGCTGGTGGCTCAGTGGGTAAGGTGCTGGCCTGCGAACCCAAAAGTCGCTGGTTCGATTCCCCAGCCAGGGCACATAAGCAGGTTGCAAGCCAGGTCTCCAGCCAGGTCTGTGGCTGGAGGCAGGTGAAAGGCAACCATACATTGATGTTTCTCTCCCTCTCTTCCTCTTTCCCTTCCCTTCTCTCTGGAAATAATAAATAAAAAAAAAAAAATGTAATTTCTGTCTAGTGTCTCTGTTGGATATGTTAGGTAAGTAAAACCAGTAAACTAAAGCTTAGGTATTATCAACCACTCACCTTCTAAATACCTTCAAGTGTGTTTCTGTCTTCACTGCACATTGAAGTACCCGACTGGTCACTTACTAAGGGCAGTACACTCAGTAATTGAGCTGTATGAGCTCTGGTGCTGCATTTATAAAATGAGTCAGTCTCTCTCTCTCTCCCTCTCTCTCTCTCCCCCCTTCTTCCCCCTCCCTCTCTCCATCTATCTGTCTGTATCTCCCTGCCTCCTTCTTCACAGAGGTGTCATCAAAAACAAATAAGACTATGAATATGAAAATGCTTTGTAAATTGGGAATTGCTACATGTAATGGTTTTTGTAGTCATTGTTCAGTTTTTGTTGTGATTGCTGCATTTCTAATCTAAAAGGTGGATCTTAACTTATTTTGATAAGCATAACCAAGACCTAGACAGCTATAAAACCTGATTTGGCATTACCAATATGAGCATAAGAATGTAGGACATTCTTGCATTCTACTAAAAATTTTGAATGATTTTATTAAGGCCTAAAAAGTATAGCATTATAATGTCTGATAACCTGTGGGCATTTCCCTGATGGTGTTCAGTAAAATATAGCAAGGCCCATATTTCACAGAGAAGAAAGTTCATTACCTAGAGAAAGCTATTATTACCCTAGGGAAAAAGTGGAGTACATCTCTTACTCAATACATATTTTTCAGCAATCTTGGTTGCTAGAGGTCCATTGTTACTTCTTTTAGCTTCTCCTGAGAAAATACCCTTTCCCCCCATTTAACAAATATTTCCGAAGTAGTTGTCCTATGTCAGGCATGGTTCTCAGGACAGAGACAGAATACAACTGTGGACAGAATAGACGTGGCCCGTGCCCACCCGCAGCTCTCTCAGTCTGTGGGGTGAATGAAGACAGCCACCAGAACCCTGCACAGCCTGTCCCGTGACAGCACAGGGGGATGCCAGGGGCCGTCGTCTGCCAAGGGGAGAAACTTGCCATTTCTGAAATATGGTTCCATTCCATACAGCCAGCCCTGCAGACAGCAGTCTAGATGCCCAAATTGAAAAGTCTCTACAGTGAATCTACTTTGCAGACTCTAAATAAAGCCTTGCCACTTTAAGAAGAAAAAGAAATGCAAGATGCTATTTAAGCCTTCTGCTTATAAAGTCGAGCACTTGACTGCAAAGTTTGTAAAAGGTCAGTTGCCTGGGCACACAGATGTCCCCGTCAGGGCCCATGCCGGCCTATTCTTGAGATTCGATGCCAAGACGAACCTTCTTCCTGGCCCAGTCAGTTGCTCATAGGATGAAAACAATTGCTAAAGACTGGCAGATTCTTCTGTGAGGAATGGTAAACGTTATTTTAAAATGAAAGATCCTCAGAACTTCTGATAGTCTGAAGATTTCTGGATATCCCTATTTCTTTTAACCAGTCTCGGTGTGGATTGATTGGCATTGAGGAACACTACTCCTGTTTTTACAGATAGAAACTAAGCCGAAGGAGATCAAGGGCACTTCCTATAGCTGTGGGATGTAGTATTCTGTAACACTTCACTGTGCCATGTATGGGAATTGAGTTCATCCCTGTTGGTGATTATGGGACCAGGAGGTTGGGAAGCCTTGCGAGCCTGGGGAAAAAGACATCATAAAAGGGTTGCGGTGTTTTCTACCATGCGGATCCCTGACCACCTCGTGATTCTCAGATCTAATCCTTTCCATTTAGGAAGAAGTTCCAGCTTCGGCGCCAAATGGACCCAGGTTAGGAAGTCCCCCACCCCTCCACAATTTCCGGAAGTGACATTCCGTGCCAGCTCACATGCCACAGGCCCAGCCATGGCAATCCAGTCGTCCCCCAGATCCTTCCTGTTCCCAGCCTCCCAACTAGCAGGGGGTCCACCCCTCAACACATTGCATAAAATTTTATAAGTTAGAAAGTGCTTACAGAGAATGCTGAGTGAGATACTAATTCTTGGTTTAGGAGAAATTGGTCCTTTTCTGCTTGCCAAGAGCAAGGAATGAACACTTTCATGTCATTCTCGAAACACCCTAAGTTCATAGCCTCCACCCACCCACCTGACTGGGCTCAAATGGCTCTGGTGACCAACGCGTTGGGTTCCCTCCCTCTTCTGCGTTCTTGGTCTAGGAGGCTGGCCCGCCCTTCCCAGAACCTTCATCTGACAGGCAGAGTGGGATCTGCTTGGCAAGAGGGCACAAATTACACACAGATTTTTGCCTTCAGCAAGTTCCATGCCGAAATCTCACTATTTCTCCTCTCAGGTGCAGCTTAAGTTTTGAAGTTCCATCTATAATTTAGGGCCTGGCTTTTTAAAACCAGCTTGCCTAACTTTCAGTGGGTTTTGTTAACACCTCTTCTAAAAGGAGAACAGGTGCATTGTCCAGCAGTGACTGCCGGAGCTACCCCCTCCTCAACACCACTCTGTCGCTGAGCTGGCATTCATGTCATTGCTGTCCCGGTCCAGATGACAGATAGCCTTTCTGTTGGTGTGACTTCACCTTGCGTGGGATTATCTTAGTTTTTAAAAATCTTTTCCATTTTAGTTACCTTTAAAGCTAAACTATAAGAACACAAGGCTGAATCCTAAATAGGTAAATATTTTCTTTGTTATCTACCTTGCACAGATTTCTGATCTCTACCCCCCAAAGTTATGTAGATACTAGTGGTCTAACCAATAGGATAAATTCAAACCCATTCACATCCAGTGTTAAGGACACTTTTAATTTACTATTTATAGCCCATCTTCTACTTTTTTACATTTTAAAATTTTATTTACTTTAGAGATGGGGGAGGGGTCATGGAGGGAGGTAGAGAGAGAGAAACATCGATTTGTTATTCCACATATTTATGATCCATTGGGTGTGTGTACCCTCCCTGGGGATCAAACGTGCAACCTTGGCCTATCAGGACAATGATCTAACCAACTCAGCTACCTGCCCAGGGCTAGCCCATATTCTTCTAAAAAGATTTTCAGTGTGCACTAAGAGCTTAATTTATCAAGTGTTTTCTTTTGATGATTCATATTTCAATCATTGAAAAACATGGGTGATTTCTGTTTACAAAGAAACGCCATCAGGGCTGGATTTTCAGCCTTCTGTAGTTAGAGACCTTCGCAGTGCTTACATTAAACCACACTGCATGAACTGCTCCTTTTGTTAGGCCTAGTTTCTGCTGGTGTGCCTTTTAATAACAAATCCTCCTTCTGAAGCATTTTATACAATTATTGGAGAATAGAATTCTAGTGACTAACTGTCCAATATGGTAGCCAGGCTACTGAGCACTTGAAATATGGGTGGTCTGAATTGAAATGTGTCATAAGTATAAAATATATAATAGATTTTAAAGACAGTATGCAAAAAGGGACCTAAATACTTCATTAATAATATTTATATTATTTATTGAAATATTTTATATATATATTGGGGTAAATAAAATATTGTTAAAATTTAATTCCAGCTGTTTCCTTTTCCTTTTTTACTGTGGTTAGTGAAAAATTTTAAATTACATATGTGGCTCTTTTATTTCTATTAACAGGACTGATCCTCTAATCCAACCCCATAATTTCAGAGATAAGATATCAAATAGAATTCAGACATCTTGCCTTTGCAGCAACATGGGTACGCCTTAAGGACATTATACTCAGTGAAGTAAGTCAGAGAAAGACAAATACTATATGATCTCACTTATACCTGGACTCTTAAAATAAAACAGCCCCAAAACCAAACTCGTAGATACAGAGAACAAATTAGAGGTTGCCAGAGGAAGGGTGGGAAAGTGGGACAAATGGGTGAAGGTGGTCAAAATTTCTGTTATAAAATACATAAATTCTGGGGATGTAACATACAGAGTGGTGACTATGCTGTTTTACATATTTGAAAGTTGGAAAGACAGGGATCTTAAAAGTTATGGCATATTATGATGACCATTTTGCAGTATATACCATACACTAATATTGACTCATTCTGTTGTGTACCTGAAATTCATATATTGTTATGTGTTAATGATACGTCAGTTAAAAAAAAACTAGACATGCCATCCTGCGCCTCCCCGCCTCCCCACCAGTCACTGGTCACTACTTACTTACCTATTCTAAAAGATAAACTCCCCCCAAAAGTAGCCTCCTTTTTTAACTGGCTTTTCAAAATTATGATGATATCAATAATTTTTGGTTATGCTTTGGTAACTATACCAGGTACTATTCTAACAGGGAATGGAATTTTAAAGCACGTTTTTAGAGTTAGATTGTTGAAACAATTTTCAATAATAATTGTTCCCAGATTTCAAACATTCTAACATTTAAATATGGCAATTCAGTGACATTGTAAAAGTCTTTCACTTAAAAAATATATTTGCTCAGATGTGCAGTCAAAACTCATTATTTCGTTGTCCTTCGTGACCACCGCACATCCCACTTCCCCTCATTGCCAGCCTGACAGCCCCAGTTCTCTGCGTGCCAGCCGGTTTCCACCCCGTACAGCGGCCCATGGCTGTTCATTCCCCGCCTGCCTGATGCCCAGCTTTGTGCCCGGCGCACCAAAAAGACTCACATACTTTTCGAGTAGACAAATGCAGTTGACCTTCTGATTCTCATTTCTTTCCTCTGTATTATACTCCATTAGCCATTTTTATAATTAGGATGAATAATGAAGGTCATTATTTGGACCCATTTGGCCCAATTTCTCAAAGCCATTTGGTTTCTTTACATATAGTTACAAAATTCTTAAAATGTTTTCAGTTGAGAATCATATTTTTTTAATTTAGTTAAGCCAACAGGAATCAAGCCAGTGAGGAATTTTTAAACTTACTAGTAATTGAGGAAAGGGATTCTTGAAAGTTTCGGATACCACTGGAAACTTTTTTGAACCCATGGTATATTATCTGGCATATCATTTTAAAATAATTTTAACATTAATATTATTGACTAAATTCTTGAAGCCTCTTTCAACTTGACTGTTTCTGTAGCATTTATTTTTCCATGGTAACTTTAACTGAATCTAACAGAATCTGTTGTGCTAATAAAACGTATCAAAACAGACCTCATTTTCAATGTTTGTTTCAGTTTGCCATCTCAAAGAAAATGACATGCAATTAAGGTTTTCAAAAGGAGTCACATTTTAGCAATTTTTAACGCATTCCAGAGAATTTGGTAATTGAGTTGAAGTTACATAAATACCTGGTTTCACTGTAGGAAGTCTCCTATTCCTACATCAACAGTTGGCTTGGTGTCTAAAATATTCACAGTTTGGTTAAAATTATGCTCAGTAACAAATGTAGTACTTCCACCAAGGAAGGTAGAGTCAAATGACGCTTCTGGTGGTCTCAAAAATGGTAATAGAGGAAAGCTCACTGTTACTGAAATGCTGGTTAGAAAAAGTGATTTCTCTGAGCGTTGTTGAAGGGAAAGAGGAAACTTTGTAAAATCTTGACTGGAATGCTGCCTTGATCCATACTGCTTGGGTCTGAAAGCCAGGAAATCATTGAAAAAATTGTAATTGGCTCTTATTATTTAGTCATCAAACTTAATGGAAAAGACAACTAGAGAGTCAAGTCTGTGTTTAGAATTATTAGGCCAATTATCAGTATTTCTAAAGGAAAGTTTTTAAAAAAGATATATATACACACACTCTGGAAATTCTGTCATATTTTACTGCCAGCTTTATTCAAACTACTTTATCAATTTGCAAGGAAATAAAGTAATTCCTCTTGTTCTTTGAAAAACTCTGTGCCAAATTCTTACAAGCATATTAGCCTGCCTGTCATATAAGGTATGGTTAGATTTTATATTAGTTGGATTTCTTAGAATAAAGTATGTTCCTTGTGCAAGAATTTAGGATAATACTGAATGTGGCAGACTTAACTGATATTTTCAAATTTCATTACAGGCAGCAAGGAAATAATGGCTAAGATTTACTAATTACTGTGTTCCAGAAACTGTAGTAAGGAGCTTTACCAGTATTACCTCATTCATTCATCACAGCATCTTACTAGGTAGATCCACTTAATCCCATGTTATAGGTAAGGAAACAGAGGCATATGAGGATTAAGTAACCAAGGTAGAAACAAACATAACTCTTACAAGATCATGGCTAGGGATTTTGATATGTATTGCACCAATTTTATAGACAAGAGTATTACCATCTTAATGCTATTGTCTTCTGATTCATGAACATAGACTTTTTTTCAATTATTTAGATTTTCTTTAAATTCAACTGTTTTGTAGTTTTCAGAGTGTAA
Source organism: Noctilio leporinus (assembly GCA_004026585.1). Lineage (NCBI taxonomy): Eukaryota > Metazoa > Chordata > Mammalia > Chiroptera > Noctilionidae > Noctilio > Noctilio leporinus. Next base: position 453,139 of record PVIW01000543.1, read on the forward strand.
GTTTTCTACTTCTTGTGTTAACTTTTTTCCTTAATAATTTGCTGTTTTTCATGTTATTGTAAACGGGATTGTTTTCTTGACTTTATTTTTGGCTTATTGCAATTATATAGCAAGAAATACAGCTGGCTTTTATATATTGATTTATATCCTGCAACCTTGCTGACTTATTGGTTCTAATAGTATTTTAGTGGACTTCTTAGTTTTTTTCTATTCATGATTTCTACAAAATCATGTCATCTATGCATAGATAGGTTTATTTCTTTCTTTCCAATCTACATGCTGTCTATCTTTTTCATTGTTATTGATTGTTTGCCTAATGGCCACGGCTAGAGCCTTTAGTAACATGTTGAACTGAAGTGGCAAGAGTGGGCACCTTCACCTGGTTAATTTTAGGGGAAAGCAGCCAGTCTTTCACTATTGAGTATGATGTTAGCCTGAGTTTTCTGTAGGTGTCTTTTACCAAGTTAAAGAAATTCCCCTTCCATTCCTAATTTGTTGAATATTTTTTTTCATGAAAGGGTATTGGTTCTTTTAATTTTCTGAGCCTATTGTGAGATGATCACGAGGTTTATTTTTACTTTATTGATTTGTCCTAAGCTCATGTAAAGCATACTAAAAGACAGTGCAAATCTCATGCTGTGAAAAGGCATATTCTTTACACATATTAAGTTTTCAAAAACAAATTAACTTTTGGGGTTATGAAAAAGAAAAACGAAGAAATAGCAACAATTGGGTAAATTTTTTGTGTGAGTGAAAATATTTGTGTTTTCCTCTTCTTGATTACCTACTTAGATTTTAAACTTAAATTTCCTTTTTCTAGTTGATATTTCAGATATTTTTATCTTTTCAAACATTCGTGAAATTTCTATGTTGAACTACATCACTTCAACCAATTTTTGTTGAGGTTTTAGTTCAGAGCAATTAAATAATTAGGAAGTAAAATATACTTGTGGGCTTTTTGAAAACAACTGTACACTTTGAATGCGAAAGCACAATTTTTATTTGTGCTACTTTGGGCATAAATAGTGATGATGTACTTCCCCTTTTTTTGCACATTTAAGGGTCCACCCAGAATTTGCAACTATATTGAGTCCCGGAAATGTTCTCATTCTCTTTCCTTGCCTGTGATATAATCTTGTAGCATAGTTGTTCAAGAATCATTCTAAATGGGCCAAGGTTATGTGTTTGAGCCTGTTAAAGGTACTTGTTCTGTTTCCTAAGGGTGGGCTGCAGCCCAGGCCCTGGCCACTTGGCACCTGTGCCACTGCCCTTCAGTGCCAGGGACCAGACAGAGTGGGCAGTTCAATGCTGTCAGGCCTGCCACCGGGCAGCTGGTGGCAGAGGGCTTGTCTGAGTCAGGTTAATTAACAATGGGCAGTATGTGATTCTTTAAGTTCTTAAACTTAACTAGGATATATTTGGTTAAGGTAAAAAAGTTATTTTAAACATGTTCAGGATGACAACAGTGCTTTTAGAGATTAAAATAGTCTAAACAGTCTTAATTTCAGGGTTTCCAAGAGCCACAGAATTAGCATATCCAGTGGGATATAAAAATGATAATATAACAACCAATGTTTATTTCCACTTTTTTTTTTTTTTACAAAAGAAATTGGTATCTTCCACATTCCATGTGTTTTTGTTTTGTTTTGAAAGAAAATGTATGATCATTAAGAAAGTATTCTGCAACCCTTTCTGAAGGAGAAGATACTTTTTGGTCTTTAGAAGCAATTGCATTGCATTTAAAAAGGCATAAAGTGAAGTTTCCTTACATTGTGCTAGATTTGGGAGGCAGCACAGAATGGTGACTAAGAGTACAATTCTGGAGTTAGACAAAATTCTCTGTGTTTCAGCATTTCCCATCTGTTAAATGGAGAGGAAAATAAATGCCTACATCATAAAGGAACCTTTAAATGAAATAACATAGGTAGAGAGCTTAGAAGAGTGATGGGCAAATCAGTGATCATTAAATGTAAATTGACATCTGTGGTAGTAGAAATAGACACTATTATAACTGTAAGATTGACTTAAAATGACATTAATGAAATTAGAATTAGTAGTAACTAATACAATTTACATATTAGTATATATCAGAGCTCATAATCTAAACTTTTTACTTCCACCCTCATAGACCATAAATTATTTCATTTCTTAAAGATTTCCTACTATCAACTCACCTACAAAGAAGGCATGGAAGGGAAAACCAGCTCTGTGGGACTCTGAGTATAGATTCTATACACTTAAGAACACTTGGAAATAACAGCTGCTCATTTTTAGGCCACATTGGCAGTTGAAGCCAATGGCAATTATTTCCAGAAAGCTGAAGGAAACCTGTAGGGTAGCAGGTTCTGAAAATCCACTGCCTAGAAACTTGGTTGAATGCCAGCCCTTTGAAAACTAGCATTGAAATTGCCAAGGAGCACCACGCACATGGTCAGGGTCCTACAGTGACATGCCACTACTTCTTCCTCCCACCGTCTGTGAGGCGCCTCTGCTCCCTGGTGTGGCTATTGTGAAAACCAAAGTGACCCATGGGAAGTCACCTGAGGGCCACAAACGGAACTATGTGAGGCCCTCCCACACACCCCCCATTCTGCTTCTGTCAGTTAGGAGATGGATTATGCTTGCACTTGCTCCAATGCCCAGTCATACCCACCTCCAATGGGCCTTTCATACACATAAAAACAATTCCCTTCTCTTTACCAGGCTGTGCCACTAATCTCAGGAAAATTCCACTTTGCTGTTTACGGTATTAAACAAAAGATCTTGAAGAATACAGCACTCTTAAGTTTCCTAGGTATTTCCAATGAAAATAACCCAAGTGCAGACCTCAGCCAGTAATCTTAAAAGTGCTCCAAAGTACCTTGGATAGTCTTTACCAAAGTTCAATTCCTACAACTAAATTTGCTTTTTTCAAGCACTGACAATCAAAATAATTTTAATATGTTTAATCTAATTTATTCTGATTGTGATACTAATTATAATTTTCTTATATCTCTATATAGAAATATATAGCATTTCATCTTGATTGTGGACTCTTGAGTCTGAGAAAATACATTCTAAGATCTTGATAATTATGGTGACTTTTAGACAGTGGCTTGTTAGAAGACTCGTATCTGCATATAGTTTTCTTACTTCACTTCAAAGTTGCTTGTTTCTTTTCTAATCAAGAGCATTGTGATGTTAGGTCTTCTTCCGTGATAGCAAACCTTTCATAATCTGGGAATACCCTTCTGAGTTAGGAGTTTCTTCTGAAGATGCGTACCCATCAGTTGATATTTTCTTTCTATAGTTATTTATATTGGTTGCAGCTCTATTTCCTTAATAATTTTTACTAGTACAGAGGATTTCAGGTCTAAATCTACTTGGAATCCAGGCATTTCAGAGCTGAATTATTGGATTCAGTTATCTCATATTTCAGAGGAGTTAACTGAAACACAGAGGTAAAATGATTTGCATAAGGTCACATGGTTTAGGGAGAGGGAGGAGTCATTGGGACCTGGATCTAGAGCTCTTTTTATTAAGTCTTACAAATTAATGTTCAGTTTGATGTGCAACAGTGTACACTGTTAGGTACAGTAATTCTGATAATTACCTTTCTCCCTAAAAATGATGATCCAAAGAATTGATGATACATTAACCAACTTTTCTATTGTTGATCTGAAAGCATTTTCAGCCACACTACATTTTTGACTACACTACCTTTTTTTTTTTTGAGAATTTCAAAGTCAGGTAGTTTGTTACTCTGTTGCAACATTTAAATTTACTCAATTTTTTAAAATTAAGTTTTAAAAATTATGTGAATTTTAAATTCACTTCATGGTTTTCTTAACATGATTGTGGCTTTTCATTTTTAATAGTTACTTAGCATTATTCACACTCTGTAGACTTTCCATAGGAGCAGATAATGGCAGCGTGTACCCCGGAAAGAAGAGAATTACAGCACCGACTTACAGTGTGGGTGGGAGCTCTTAGAAATTATGGAGCTGTTTTAAGCAGGAATGAAATATCATAGATTATACTCAGATTTTAATTCATAAAATAGCAAGTTAGCAACGCCTACTTGAATTATGGTTTTAAAGCCAGTCTGCCTTATAAAAATGTACAAATTTATTCTACCTAAATAAATTTATAATTCAAAATAAGCAGGAACTATAGTTTATTTCTCTCATTTCAGCCTATTGCTAACTTTCTTCCACATACTTATTCTAAATTCCTATAGTCATTGAGTCCTGAATTATTTCCTAGAGTTTCTATGTAGTTGACTTGACTCTAGCTTAAAAATGTTATCCTCCAATATCCAAAAGGTGAAACAGTTCAAACATCCATCAACAAATGAACGGATAAACAAAGTATGATATATGCATATAACAGAATATTAACAAAGCTGATACATGATACAACATACATGGTTCCTGAAAATATACCAAGTGAAATAAGCCAAGCACTAAAGTACACACATTTTATGATTCCATCTATATGGTATACCTAAACCAGGCAAGTTGATAAAAAATGTAACAGACAGAGGTTAATAGATAGTGTAATAGACGGAGAGTTGTTCAGCAGATACAGTGTTTCTTCTATTTGGGACGATGAAAAATGTCTAGAGGTACATCATGGTGATAGTTGCACATCACTGTGAATGTAGTCAGTGCCACTGATTAGACACATAAAAATGGTCACAACAATAAATTTTATATTGTACATAGCTTACCACACTAAAAATCTTATCCTGAGTTAGCCGTAAATGAAATGATAGGGTTCCATGGGCTCCATGTGCGTACCAGGGAGGGACTCGGGCCCCTGCGTTCCGAATGGCCCCTTCTTCCTCACTGTGGGGTGGAGAAAACACAGCTGTATTTACTTTTCCAACCCCATCTTCTATTTTGAAATACAACCTTTTTGCAAATGGGAGCCAAGGTCAAGTGACACAGCTCTCCGCTCACCTCTCCAGTTTGCCAAATGCTGTTTTTCTAGTGCAGCTCTGGCTTAGGTGCTGCAAGTGTGGGTAATACTATTACTCATGTGTCCTCTGAGTGGAATTTAATTAGCCTTCCTTCATAATTAGGTATGATGCATTTCCTTTCACTTTCATTTGTATGTGAAAACAGACAGTTGTGCATTCACCAACTGTAGTATTTCCAAGCATGTGGACTAGTCCACACATTAAGTTCAAATTACAAAGAAAAATAAGGTTTTTCTGAAAGAACTATTTGTTTCCTCAGATTAAAAAGATATTTATATGCAAGGTAAACTTGAAATCCTACTGAAGATTGTCTTTTATTTCTGGCTATGGACACAAAAATTCAAATATATACCAAAAATTATATATTTGTTTTTCAATAATTGTGGAAATAGTGACAAAATATAAACTTTTCAGTACTAATTAAGAGCAGCAAAACAGATTAGCCTTCTGTCTTCAAACAACTTACATGAATTTTTTTAATATCAAAATGTTCTTAAATATGTTCTATTTAGGTTACGAATTTGTCAAATGTTCATTCTAGCATGTAGCTATCAATCATTTTAATTTTATTATTTTTAAAGATTTTATTTATTATTTTTAGAGAGAGGGGAAGGGAGGGAGGCAGAGAGGGAGAGAAACATCAATGCATGGTTGCCTTTCGTCTACCCCCAGCTACGGACCTGGCCTGCAACCCGGCCATATGCTCTGGCTGGGGATTGAACCAGTGACCCCTGGGCTCACAGGCTGGCGCCTATCCACTGAACCAACAGCCAAGGCGCTATCAGTTATTTTTATCCCACTTCCTTTTAGTATTTCCTACAAGTGTCCTACACTATTTATTTCTGGCCATTCAGTATCATAAAAGTGGCATCTATTTATCAAATTATATAAAAACAAATGAAGTAAAAAAAATCTTTGTATTTTCTTATGTGCTGTAAAAATAGAAAGCATTTCCTTTATTATTGTAGTATGTGCAGTTGGTTGAAGTACTGTATTGTTTTACAAAGTGAAAATTAATCATTTGAGTGAAATTAATATTCAGTGTGCCGAGGAGATGTGCTGGCTCATTTTTCATTGTTTTCCTTTGAAATTATCTGGAAAATGTATGATCTTGTTGCATTATTGCATTACATTTCTGGAGAAGCTGAATAGATATTTAAAATAAATAAAGCTATGTAAATGGGATGTTAAGTAGAATCTAGTGTGACTAATAAGGGATATCAGATTCATCAGACCTGTGGTGTACATAATAAGCTTGAAGAATTCATGCACAAAAGCTTTAGCCATTGTATAACCTTGGCTCTGATCAGATGCTACAGTTTTCTAAGCGATTGTGCATTGTATCCAGCTTGGTAGATTTAACCTAGTAATAAGAGGCTTAGTTGAACTGTTACTTTAAACTCAGTTTCTATGGCAGCAGTCTGTATTTTTGGACCTTCATCTTCTATCCCAGATAACACTTGTCCGTAGAAAAATTGCTAAACTTTAGCCCTTAAAAAATCATCGCCACCAGACATGTAAGCTTTCAGACTTTACCTTGATGAGGGCCTGCACACCAGGACAGCATTGGATTGTAAATGAGGAGACTGACAGAGTGCAAGGCTCTGCCAACTGCCAGTTAGTCCGGTGTGACCTTACATAGCTACTACACTTTGAGCCTCAGCAGATGAGGACAGAACCAGCAGCTTCACTATCAAATGTAGTGGGTTGTGCGGCTCAAGTGAAGTCGAGCATAGAAACTACTTGGAAAACCTTGCAAAGCGCTCAACAAATGTTGCTTGCCATGTTCCCAGGATTCTGATGAGAACTTTGCTGATCCCATAGACTTAACTGAATTATGAAATAGATGAAATCATACCAGGAAGTTGTTTTTATAGAGTATCCTATGGCATGTAGGCTTTGAAAACCATTAGTTTGTTATCTATTTTTTTTTTTAATGTCCTGGTCATTTAACATCTGCATGATTTCATTTGTTTGTTAGTTAGTGTGGTTAATGTCTCTTGATATAAACGGAGTTGCTTTGGGAAGTAGGAATCGGTGGCGGGGAGGGGGTGTCCTTCATGTTCTAATAAAGGGCATCCCTTGCTCGCATCCGGGGCCAATGGAGAAATGAGACCAAAGAGCCAGCCAACAGAAACAAGATGGCTCCCTTTTGTCCCACCCACCTAGGCTGGAGGAGGCAGGTAAGTACAGGAGCTGAAATGGACTTCCACAGCTCCAACAGCCCATGTCTAGCCTGGTGAGGAAGGTTTAAGTCCACACGGCAGCTGCGGTGTTAACTTGTCTCTGCTGGTCCAAGTCAAGAGAGAGACGTCCCCAGGCCTCAGGTCCTTGGGTGGGTTAGCTTCCCCGTCTAGGCTGTCAGCCACCAAGCAGGTAACTCAGTCTGCCTCCATGGGAAGGAACAGGGCTGGGGCAGAAGGCCAGCGTGCTTAGAGGAAAATCCCTGCATGGAAACCAGAGAAGTAAGAAAGAGCTTTTCTCTTTGAGGGAGGTGAACAGAAATGAAACCATCCCTTCTCCGCTCTCACCGCTGAGGCTTTTCTCCCCTTACAGTGCTCGCCTACCCTGCCCCCACACACCTGGGCACACACAGGCCACCCTGCGCCCCTTCCGCCTGCACTGCACAGCCGCGGAGAAATCCTCGTTCCTGGGGCAGCAGAGCTGTGTCAGGCAGGTGGGTGCCGTTGAGCGAATGTGCCCTCACACCCTAAGCTTCCTGTTGCAACTTAACCCCCAGCGGAGGGTATCTGGAGGTGGCGCCTTTGGGAGTGATTAGGTCACAGGGTAGAGTCCCCGCAGGTGGATTAGCACCCTTAAAAAAGAGGCCCCTTCTGCCACGTGATGTTAAGAGCAAAAAGAGAGCAGTCTAGAAACCAGGGAGCAGGCCCTCATCCCCAGACACTGACCGGGCTGGAGCCTTGATCTTGGACTTCCCAGGCTCCAGAACTGAGAAACAAATTGTTTATAAGCCACCCACCCACTCCATGGTTTGGTTTGGTTTTTTTATAGTAGACAGTTGATTAAGGGGAGTCAAGTTAACCTCTTCCCCTTCCTCAGGGATAGGTGGACCTAAGATAAAAATATTTCCGGAGCAGTTTCATCAACATTGTATCAGGATCTCACTGAACTTCCTCAGGGAGACATATCTGTGAAGCTGTTCATTTGGCAAGTCAAGAGCAGCCCACCTCACTCTGTAGGAAACAGATGCACACTAGCTGGAGTTAAGTCCTGTCTGTGTTTATACCACCTACGGTCCACCATGTTGGTGAAAAATAGTTGGAAAAATCTTGTTAGGAAATTAGAAAAAAAACCAGGATCAACATAGTAATTCCTAGTTTATTTTGAATAAATTTGAACATAGTTTATGAAGAAATTTAAACTATTTAGGCATTCAGTAATCTGCTATGAGTTAGGCATTGCTCTGGTTGGGAGGGAATGGAGAGGAAAGCTCTTGTCCCTGCCTTTCAGCCACCCGTAGTTTCATGAGGGCACAGAGAATTCTGTTCCAGTGTAATGTGAGACAGGCGTGCACAGGCTGTCCTGGGAACACAGCACAGGGTGCGATGTGTGCTGTGAGACAGGTGAGCACAGGCTGTCCTGGGAACACAGCACAGGGTGCGATGTGTGCTGTGAGACAGGTGAGCACAGGCTGTCCTGGGAACACAGCACAGGGTGCGATGTGTGCTGTGAGACAGGTGAGCACAGGCTATCCTGGGAACACAGCACGGGGTGCGATGTGTGCTGTGAGACAGGTGAGCACAGGCTGTCCTGGGAACACAGCATGGGGTGCGATGTGTGCTGTGAGACAGGTGAGCACAGGCTGTCCTGGGAACACAGCACGGGGTGCGATGTGTGCAGTGAGACAGGCGTGCACAGGCTGTCCTGGGAACACAGCACAGGGTGCGATGTGTGCTGTGAGACAGGTGAGCACAGGCTGTCCTGGGAACACAGCACGGGGTGCGATGTGTGCTGTGAGACAGGTGAGCACAGGCTGTCCTGGGAACACAGCACAGGGTGCGATGTGTGCTGTGAGACAGGTGAGCACAGGCTGTCCGGGGAACACAGCACGGGGTGCGATGTGTGCTGTGAGACAGGTGAGCACAGGCTGTCCTGGGAACACAGCACAGGGTGCGATGTGTGCTGTGAGACAGGTGAGCACAGGCTATCCTGGGAACACAGCACGGGGTGCGATGTGTGCTGTGAGACAGGTGAGCACAGGCTGTCCTGGGAACACAGCA